>JXCR01092480.1:168422-223823 GCA_002079205.1 Phalaenopsis hybrid cultivar | reverse complement strand
ATAGCTTGAACAACAATAATTAAATAATAGAAGTTTCAGTTTTTTTGCCTAACCATGTGTCGCGACCAAACTGATTATAATTTGGTTCAAGCATATGGAAATTGAAATTATTTAACCATTTGATCTTAATGTATGCGATTTCATGCAGCAGTCCTCACTCCAGTGAACCCTCGATGCTATCTTTTTTCATGCAGAAGTGGAATTTCAGACTTGATGATCAAGTTGCCTGCTATATGGAAATGAAGTCGAATCAAATCACTTGGTTTAAGACTTGTTGAACCGGCTCGTTGTCTCTTCAATCCTCGAACAAAGCGGTTAACCGCTCGATTTCTAGAGAAAGTTTGAGTTCTTCCATTATTTCCTGCAATTACTTTGGTATCATCTCCTCTGCGCCATCTGGAAACAATTTGGCTTATTGGATTGCTCGGACCAGACAACGGGATCACTCATCATTGAGATTCATTGATTAAGTCTCGTTGAATATTGGGTGGTAATCATGATTGTTGAACAAAACATCTTATGACAAAGTTTGATTTCATATATTGCTAAAACTACTAATGAGAAGTTAAATGGTATCCATAATATTTCTCAAGAGAGTCGCCTCATTAATAAGCCACCTCTGAGTGGATAAGAGTTGGTTCCCAGTTCTTGATACAAATACGAAATTCTATCAAACTTGATCAATTTGGTTATATCACTCATTANTCGTTGTCTCTTCAATCCTCGAACAAAGCGGTTAACCGCTCGATTTCTAGAGAAAGTTTGAGTTCTTCCATTTATTTCCTGCAATTACTTTGGTATCATCTCCTCTGTCCCATCTGGAAACAATTTGGCTTATTGGATTGCTCGGACCAGACGACGTGATCACTCATCATTGAGATTCATTGATTAAGTCTCGTTGAATATTGGGTGGTAATCATGATCGTTGAACAAAACATCTTACGACAAAGTTTGATTTCATATATTGCTAAAACTACTAATGAGAAGTTAAATGGTATCCATTACTTTTATTGATGTAAAACTGTGAGACTGTACATGAGGAATATTTCTCAAGAGAGTCGCCTCATTAATAAGCCACCTCTGAGTGGATAAGAGTTGGTTCCCAGTTCTTGATACAAATACAAAATTCTATCAAACTTGATCAATTTAGTTATATCACTCATTGTGACTATGTTAAAGATGCGATGAAGGAATTAGCATTTGTGTTTTCTAGGAGAAAATATTTCTCGAATCTTTGATGTTTGTAAGGAGTTCTACCAAGCTGAACAACATGATCAATCAATCAACACCTATCACATGCACTTCAAATGTGTTTATGAAGAATTGAATGCACTATTGCTTTTCAGTGTTGATGTCTGGATTCAACAGGTTCACAAGAACAAATGACTGTTAAATTTTCTAGCTAGTCTCAACTCTTAGTTTGAATGCATTAAATCACATATCGTATCTGATCCTTGAGTTACTACTTTAAGGAAAGCATATACTAGAGTATCACGCATTATTTCGAGCTCTTAGGCTTCATCTGTACAACTTAGTGTTCTTGCTAGCTAGAAAAATGCAAACACCAGTAAACCTCAGCAAAGTATGTCGGAACTCCAAATTCTAAAAATCAAGGCTTTAATGTAGTTTGCTACCACTGTCATGAACTTGGTTTTACAAAGTGATTGTGTTCAAAACTTTCTCAAGAAGAATCAAAATGCCTTTAGATCACAGTCTGCTCACTTTGTCACTGCTAATGGGCCTCCCAAGGTCAGACTCTGTCGATTTCTACGAATGAATATGTTAAATTTATCCAGTTTCAAGCATCCAAGAAATCTACCTTTATTACTGCCAATGCCAAGTTAGGTATCAATGATACTTTCCTTATCTCCTTTTTCATACAATAGGTCATTTATTTTGGTGCTACATATCACATGACAGGTAACCCAAACCTTTCCACCTTTCATAAACATATTTTTTCGATCACCTTAGCAGATGGATCTACCTTTAATGTTTTTGGTTCTGGCACCATTAATGTTACTCGTACATTGCCTTTAAATTTTATCCTCAGTTTACTTTTTATAATTGTCTCTACTTGCAAAATTATACTTGCTTTTAATTGTTGTATCTTATTTTTCGTGCTTATTGTCTTTTTCAAAATTTTATGATGAAGAAGATTATTGGTAAAAGATGAGAGTCGGGGGGATATATATTATTGGAGAACAAACTACCTCGATCCATAGCATGTTCCAACATCTTATCTCTTTTTGAGGTTCATTGTAGATTAGGGCATCCATCACTACTAATTGTAAAATGGTTATACTCTCAGTTTCAACAATTATCGTCTTTAAATTGTGAGTCGTGTTAATTTGCTAAGCACTATCGTTTGTGTCTATTCTCAAAATTATAAAAAGTCTGGCATAGTTTTGAGCTGGTTCATTCTGATGTATGAGAACCTCATCCTGTTTCATTTAATGGATTTCGATATTTTGTCACTTTTATGGATGTTTTTTCTTGTGTGACTTGACTTTACTTTATGAAATCTTGTACGTAGTTATTGACATATTTTCGATCCTTTTGTGCTGAACTTAAAACTCAATTTGATGTTTCAGGCAAATTTATGAGTAATGATAATGCAAAGAATATTTTTTGTACCATTTCTGACACACATGACACAAACTGATATGCTTCAGCAATCATCATGTGTTGATACACCATCCCAAAATGGAGTAGCTGAAAGAAAAAAATAAACACCTTTTCGAAATGACGAGAGTTCTTTTGTTTCAAATTAATGTGCTCAAATGGTTTTGTGTTGATAGAGTTTCTATTGCATGTTTTTTGATCAATCAGATGCTTTTTACCGTTTTACAAAACCAGAAACCCTACCAAGCATTATTTCCAATTAACACTCTTTCTCCTATTGAACTAGGTATTTGGGTATACTAATTTGTTTGTGATAACAACCCCCAATTTAGAGTTTTCTAAACTGAATCCTAAGTCATTAAAATGCATTTTTTAGGAAAAGTGGTTTGTAAAAAGGATATCAATATTTTTCTCTTAAACATGCACATGGTTTCTACTAAAGTTACCTTTCATGAACAAATCTCATTCTTTGGTGTCATCATTACCTAAATTCTCACAAGATTCTGATGAGTTGCTAATGTATCATATCATCAATTCAGATTTTGATTCAGCTTTACTTTCACCACTAGCACCTCAGCCTAGACCACCTATCACTAATGTTTATTTTACAAGACCTCTCCCCCCGATCCTTGTCCGACACTATATTATCTGCTTAAAGGAATCCTCCTCCTAGCGTGTTTGATCTATCTATTGCTCTTCAAAGAGGTAGACGTCAATGTGTCTATCTCATTTTCTCTTATATTAATTTTAACCAGTTATCTTTTACTTGTTCTTTTATTGATTCTCTTGATTCTATTGAGATCTCAAAATCTGTTCAACAAACCCTATCTCATTATGGGTGGCATGCAATGATACTTGATGAAATGATTGCCTTGACTGAAAACAGAACCCGAGAACTTGTTGAACTATCTTATGGAGAGAAGGTTGGTTATAAATGTGTCCTTGCAGTTAAATTTCATTTTGATGGATTTGTTGCTCTTCTCAAAGCTCAGTTGATTGCTAATCGCTATGCTCAAACTTATGGGATTGACTACGTGGACACGTTCTCTCCAATAACTATGTTAATCTCGGTTCGCCTTGTTCTGTCATTGGCTGCAATGAATAATTGACCGCCCTGCTTCAACTTGATGTGAATGTCTTTCTTTATGGTGATCTTTTAGAAGAGGTATGCATGGAGCAAAATTTCTTGGGTTTGTTGCTCAGGGAGAATCTCATTATATGGATTGAAACAAAGTGCTTGAGCATGGTTTGGAAATTCAACCAAGCATTAGAAGAGTTTGGGATGTAAAAAAGTAAAAGTGACGATACTGCATGCTGCAAGTAGTCTGTCCTAGAATAATTCTTCTAGTGGTGTATGTTTATGATATTATTATTGGAAGCAATGTGCTCTGAATCTTAACAATAAATCATTTCTCTAAAATCAGTTCAACACTAAAGATCTGGGTGCCTTGAAATATTTCTTGGGGATTGAGGTATCAAGGATCAAGAAGGGTATCTTTCTATTTCAAAGGAAGTATGTCTTGGATTTATTAGCAGAAATTGAGAAATTAGGAATTAAACCATGCAATACTCCTATGTTTTTTAATCAACAACTCACCAAGGATGGAGAGCCTTTTAATAATCCAAAACGATATAGGAAGTTCGTAGGAAAATTAAACTACCTCATAGTGACTTGCTTGAATTTGCTTATTCAGTTAGCATTATAAATTAGTTCATTTCTTCCCCCATAGTTCATTATTGGTCAACTTTGGTACAAATACTATGTTATCTCGAAGGAGTTCTTGGATAAGGTATTTTGTATCAGAATCATGGGCATAAAAATATTGAATGTTTCTCATATGTAGATTGAGTAATTTCCAAGATTGGTCGAATATCTATTACTGAATATTGTGTTTTTGTTGGTGACAATTTGTTCTCATGCAAAAATAAAACAAAATGCAGTGTCATGATCCTATGCAAAATTTGAGTANAAAAAAATCTAGTACTTATCTGTGTGAAACTTGTCAACTTGCTAAACATACTCGACAAGTGTATCCAAGCCTGAAATACAAACCAACACATCATTTCATGGTTTATAGTAATATCTAAGGGCCCTCAAAAAGAAAAAAAATATAAATGGGGCTAGGTGGTTTGTCGTCTTAATTGATGACCACACCATAATCACTAGGATCTTTCTCATGAAGAAAAAAAATTAAAACTGTCAGCATATTTGAAACCTCTCACAATATGATTCTCGAACATTTTCAGAGCAAAATTCAAATTCTCATAATTAAATATGCAAAAGACTATTACAACTCTACTCTTGACACTTATCTATCTAAGAATGATATTATTCATGTAAGCTCTTGTATTGACACACCCATCAAAATATTGTAACTGAGCGAAAGAACAAACACCACTTATAATTAGCCCTATCAATTCTATTCACTAACAATATGCCCAAGCACTTATGGGGTGATGCAACATTCATATCCAACTATCTCATAAATAGGGTGCTCAACATTGTGTTAACTTTAGCAAATCCATCAACACCCTGCTAAAATTCTACCCAAATGCAGTCCACCTCTAACCTACACAATTTGTGGTTACATTGCTTTTGTTTATCTACATCAACCTAATCAGATCAAACTTGATCCTAGGTCAATAAAATGCATCTTTGTGCGCTACTCTTTAAACAAAAAGGGATATAAATGCTACTCACAGAAACACAATTTTACAACTTCATGGATGTCACATTTGAAAACCAACTTTNTGTTTCCCCGGTACAGTTTACAATCACGTCCTGCCAAAGAAAATGATTTACTCTAGTCAATCACTATCGAAATTTGGTAGAGCCGACTCCTTGAGGTAGTTGGCTCAATTTGATTTGATTTAGTTATGCTTTATTAATAATGCCATCTCCAAGCTACCTTGGCATGGTACGCTTTGATCAATTCAAACTTTCTAATTCTCATCACCGCAATAACCTAAGATCTAAGAGAAGGTTATTATATTGATGTTTTTTGCCTAAATCTTATTATAGGATGGGCTACTAAATGCTTTTATTTTCAATTATTTAACTCCCACACAATCTTGAAAGTCCCGGTCTTAAAAATATGTCCTTATTTTACTGTTAGCATGTTCTGTATATTAATGTTGGTGGAGTGTCGACCCCAAGTAATAGCGGCCCACACATGTTGGAAGTTTGCCTGTAATGACGCTAAGTAATGTTAGGAAGGTGGTCGAATAGTGGTTCAAGTTTTGAATCTATGATATGTGTTGCATGCAAAGACTAGAGCTAGTTGGTATCTTGTATGTAATGACACTAGACAAGGATTCATGGATTAAAGAGTGTGTTGGAAAATTATCCTTTTTGATGTTTAAGATGGATGAGGTGGTGGAGAGTTGATTTTGAGTTTATGAGATGAAGCCTTTAGAGTGGTAGTGTTGTTGGAGATCCAATATTAGCTTGATTTGTGTTAGTATGGGCTGAATTGATATAGCTCTTTATGGAACTGGTTTAATGAAAGCTAAATAAATGGAAATAGAAGTTACAGACTATTGTAAGATGTTGATATGCATATCTAGTATAAGAAACGGTGGGTCCACTATTACATTTGAGAGAGAGAAATTATTCTCTCTTAATTATTCATTATTATGTTTTTTTTTCTTTCTTTTTTATCACGATGACTTGAATTTCCCCCCAATAGTATGAGGGTTAGTCTAACCTGTNATTCATTATTATGTTTTTATTTCTTTCTTTTTTATCACGATGACTTGAATTTCCCCCCAATAGTATGAGGGTTAGTCTGACCTGCATATATATTTGTTATTTTGCTTAATGAAAAATTCAGAGTTTTTCCTCTAAATTTTACATGGTATCAGAGCTACGGAAGAAACCTTAGATCTCCCCTCAGTTTCCAGAATCCTCCTTGCAATTTGCAGACCCTTCCTAGCTCCTTGCTCCTTTTGCCTNTTCAGAGTTTTTCCTCTAAATTTTACATGGTATCAGAGCTACGGAAGAAACCTTAGATCTCCCCTCAGTTTCTAGAATCCTCCTTGCAATTTGCAGACCCTTCCTAGCTCCTTGCTCCTTTTGTCGGGATTTTCATGATCGGGTCTCTTCAATTTCTCTGCCTCCAGTTCTGCAGCAACAATCCGATGAGTTCGAGATTTTTTCTTTCTATCGAAAATCCATTCCATCTGGCTAGGTTCGAACTTTCTGTCACTCTTCGGAGTTACAATGTCGGTGCGCAGGTGGAATTGCTATAAGAAGTGAGTGGCGCCGACGGTGATCGACGACAATTGACGAGAGATGGCCTACGCCTCTCAACTACTATTGGTCGACGGATCTCGAGACAACTTTTTGAACAAGAAATGTTCAAGCCTAGATAAAAAGCCATCAGGAAGTTCGATTTCAACAAACTTATAGTTAAGCTGATTGATTCTATNAGATGGCCTACGCCTCTCAACTACTATTGGTCGACGGATCTCGAGACAACTTTTTGAACAAGAAATGTTCAAACCTAGATAAAAAGCCATCAGGAAGTTCGATTTCAACAAACTTACAGTTAAGCTGATTGATTCTACGAGACAGACCCAGTGATATCAAACTTGGTTAAATTCAAGTCAAATCAAACTTAGATCAAGCCATTAAACCACACTTAAAAGTTTTTCAGATATATTTAGTAGGTCAAACAGATGTCGAATCTGGTGTGCTCATGATTGAATCGAGCGTCTCGATAAGATGAATCCAAAGGCCTAAGATCGCTCAATTTCNCAGACCCAGTGATATCAAACTTGGTTAAATTCAAGTCAAATCAAACTTAGATCAAGCCATTAAACCACACTTGAAAGTTTTTCAGATATATTTGGTAGGTCAAACAGATGTCGAATCTGGTGTGCTCATGATTAAATCGAGCGTCTCGATAAGATGAATCCAAAGGCCTAAGATCGCTCAATTTCGACATCATTAAGGAACTTAAATATCTATCAACCGTCAGCTTAGAGAAAACTCTTTGGACCTTTTGATCAAAGTGGTTCATATTCCTACATTAATTGCCCCCAAAACTCTATAAATAAAGCCCCACCTCTCTCTTGAGATGGGGAGGTGAGAGCTTGAGGTCTGAGGAAAAACTTGAGGCTTTAAGAAGAAATTGAAGTCCAACATCGCTCATGCCGCCGTTGACCACTGTCAATCACTACCTCTCCACTGTCGCCGATCGTCGTCGACCACAACCAATCGCCATGGACCACTGCTGACCATTGTCTATCATCACCTATCGACCGCCGTCGATTGCTATTGGTCGTGGTCTCTTCCTTGCGACAAGTTCATCCGCACGTCGACGTTGTAACTTGAGAGACCTTGTAACTATTTCTCGTTTGTGGGACAAGTGGTCACAACTGTAATCAACATTTTATAGTTGAACTCTTTAGTTGGTTCAGACCCTGTAGTTTTTTCTTTTATGAGTTTTTCATGTAAAAATTTTTAGTGTTTCTACTGGTTTTATTTTATCTAAGTGTGTGCTGAATTCTCGTGTAATTCTAAGACGATAATCAATTACTCTACCGCCACGAATATTATAGCACGCATAAGTGTTGGAGAAAATCAAGTTAATTGAGCATCAAAGGAAAACAAGTTTCATGAACATAGTTTATTCAACAAGGAATAACTTGAAACTCTCAAAAGGCTTTTAGGATAATATTTTGAGTTTTCTACTAGTCTTCTAACACATCAAGCTAGTCTTTCGTTTGCTCTTGTTTCTTTCTACAAGAAGAATCGACCTTGGATAGTGGACTCTGGAGCATATGATCACATCATATGTGATATCACTATTTTTCAATCATTCCATTATTTCAAACACCATGTTTTAGTTAGAATCACGAATGACTCTTCTCTCATCTGTTGAAGGAAGAGGAAGTGTGAAATCATAAAGAATTTTATTCTTCAAGCTGTCTTTTTTGTTCCCAGAATTCACTGTAATTTGCTATCTATTTTAAGCTCACTTGTGAGATGAATTGTGTTACTAAATTCTACCATAATTTGTGTAAATTTCAAGTGATGGACTCGGGAAGGTGATTGGCAGTGTTGATTTATATTATGGACTTTATTTGCTTATTAGGACTTCCACTTCAAAAGGACCATCTAATCATTCACAATCTCTTGATTCAAGTCTTGTATTTGAGTCTGTTTCTCATGGGAGTAAGTTATGATATTTTCATTTTGGGCATCCTAACTTCTATAATATCATAAATTTTATCCTCAATTATTTATCAATAAAAAAAATCTAGTACTTATCTGTGTGAAACTTGTCAACTTGCTAAACATACTCGACAAGTGTATCCAAGCTTGAAATACAAACCAACACATCATTTCATGGTTTATAGTAATATCTAAGGGCCCTCAAAAAGAAAAAAAATATAAATGGGGCTAGGTGGTTTGTCGTCTTAATTGATGACCACACCATAATCACTAGGATCTTTCTCATGAAGAAAAAAAATTAAAACTGTCAGCATATTTAAAACCTCTCACAACATGATTCTCGAACATTTTCAGAGCAAAATTCAAATTCTCATAATTAATATGCAAAAGACTATTACAACTCTACTCTTGACACTTATCTATCTAAGAATGATATTATTCATGTAAGCTCTTGTATTGACACACCCATCAAAATATTGTAACTGAGCGAAAGAACAAACACCACTTATAATTAGCCCTATCAATTCTATTCACTAACAATATGCCCAAGCACTTATGGGGTGATGCAACATTCATATCCAACTATCTCATAAATATTATGCTCAACATTGTGTTAACTTTAGCAAATCCATCAACACCCTGCTAAAATTCTACCCAAATGCATCCACCTCTAACCTACACAATTTGTGGTTACATTGCTTTTGTTTATCTACATCAACCTAATCAGATCAAACTTGATCCTAGGTCAATAAAATGCATCTTTGTGCGCTACTCTTTAAACAAAAAGGGATATAAATGCTACTCACAGAAACACAAAATTTTACAACTTCATGGATGTCACATTTGAAAACCAACTTTATTACCCCAAATCTAACATTTAGAGAAAGAGTTGGAGAGAATATTATATTTGGAATATCATTCAGGAACCATAAGCTTATCTCCCTCGTATCCCTGATGAACCTACTCTTGTCTCCATCATCACAACTCAAGCTGAAAATGAACCTATTACTCCACTAAATCCTCTCACGGCTTCCACCAAGAACCAATAACTCCATGTTTACATCATAAGGAAAAACCAACTGAGCATGTAGTAGACAACATGCAAAATTAGGAATGCAAATCACCGGAACCAACTCCACACACCCAAGTATTCACACACAGGTTGGTTCAACAAATCATAAACACTAAGAGGAAGGAGCACAAGAATGCACAAAATACCCGATAGAAGAATTTTTGACATGGAAAATTATCATTCTCTTATAAATTTTTTGTTTAGAACTTAGATAATGTGCAAGTGCCAAATTTCAAGAGGCTTTATATATTCCTGTTTGGAAAAGGCTGTGGAAGAAGATATTTTTGTTTTTGAAAAGAATTTTACCTGGATAATAATAACTCTGCCACCTGGGAAAAAAAAACTACTCGGTGCAAATGGGTATTCATTGTTAAATTCAAAGCAAATGTGAGCATAAAAAGGTTCAAGGCTAGACTTGTAGCAAAAGAGTTCACTCAGTCTTATGGGATCAACTACCATGAGACATTTGCATCAGTGGTGAAATTTAACGCAGTAAGAGTGTTATTGTCATTGACAATCAACCATGACTGACATTTACATCAACTAGATATTAAAATTGCATTTTTCAATAGGGATCTTGGGGAAATAAGTGTATATGGAGATACCTTCAAGGTTAAAGAACAGATCAAATAATCAGGTGGTGTGCAAATTAAAGAATATATTATATGGGTTGAAACAATCTCCCAGAGCATGGTTTGAAAGGTTCACCGAGATTAGTATTTTCAATGAGTTCTATCAATGTCAAGCTGATCACATGTTTGTGAAATCAAATCAAGGATGTTAGTCGTTCTTATTGCATATGTAGATGACATTATTCTTACAGGTAATGACTTAAGGGAACTTGAAATAATTAAAAGAATAATGACTTCTAAGTTTGAGATAAAAGGTCTTAGAACTTTAAGATACTTCCTGAAAATGGAAGTAGCTAGATTTATTGTAAAAATTGTCATATTCCAAAGAAAATTTATTCTCGACTTATTAAAGGGGACAAGAATGTTGGGATGCAAATTAATAGATACTTTTATGGTTCCCAATCGACGAGTATCAAAAGGATAGGATAACACCTCAGTAGAAAAAGGGAGTTATCAAAGATTTATGGGAAAATTTATTTATCTGTCAAATACAAGATCTGATATTGCTTGTTCTATGGGTGTAGTGAGTCAACATGAACAATGATCCAAATGAAGATTATTTAGAAGCGGTCATTCAAATCTTGAGGTATTTAAAGATGATTCCAGTACGTGAATTGATATTCAAGAAGACTAAGAACCGTGACATTGAGTGCTATATTGATGCTAGCTGAGCAGAGAACTGACTGGTAAAAGATCTATCACGGGTTACTGTTCATTTGTATGGGGGTAACCTTGTTACTTGGAGAAGTAAAAAACTGGTGTGGTGGCAAGAAGCGGTGTAGAATCTGAGTATTATGTCTTAGCTAAGACACTTGGAATTTGTGAAGGGATGTGGCTAAAGAAATTACTGGTGGAACTTCACATGGAGAACCAAAACACTATTAAGATGTTCAGTGATAGTCAATCAACCATCAGTATTTTAAAGAATCTGGTGTATCATGATCGAACCAAACATATAGATACTACCAAGCACTTCATCTCTGAGAAGGTAAATGGAGGGGTTGCTCAACAAGTCAATATTTCAACTCAGTATCAGATTGCTGACATTTTTATCAAGGCTTTTCTTCGGAACCACGTCAGTGATATCATCAAAGAGTTTGGGATGTATGACATATACAACCCAATTTGAGAGTGAGTGTTGATCCAATTTAGGAAATCGTGAGTTCGCTATTACATTTGAGAGGGAGAAATTATTCTCCCTTAATTATTTATTATTGTGTTTTTATTTGTTCCTTTTTATCATGATGATTTGAATTTCCCTCAAATAGTATGAGGACTAGCCTAAGCTGGATATATATTTATTATTTCGCTTCATGAAAAATTGAGATAGTTTTTTTTCTCTAAATTCTGCATAAGGTATAAAGTTATGATATGGAATATGCGGACATTTTTAGAGTGGTTAATAATAGGTTAAGAAATTGCCAAAGGTTGACTAGTCTTTAAGTGCATGCAATGGGGGTTTGATGTTTTATAATGCTAGTGGTGGCTAAGATGGAAGTGTACTGCTGGTTTAATGGTTGTTTATATTGCAAGGGATGTGTTAAATTGTAAGGAAGAGTTATTGGCTGAATACGGATGTGGTTTATGGGTGAAATTTAAGGTTTGTGGGGACTAAGTTAACGGAGATGAGTTATAGGGAGGTTTTCAAGCTACTTGCGTGATATTTCGGGGCTTATAGGAGGGGTAATAAGGTATAGGAGGGCTAATAAGGTTGCTAAGAATTTTGCTCTCTAAATTATGCTCTTGATAACTTTTCTTGATGTTCCGCTTGAAGTATGATATTAATTAATGATTCCAGAATTCTGTGTATGTTTTTTTCCATCATCCCATAATTCATGATATGAGTTTAAAAAAAATGTAAATTTTCGTGTAATGCTTTCACATTTTATATTTTTAAATTTTTTGTAAAGTCTTAACGGGCATGTTCCTATGCAATATATCAGCTTTTGTGCTGGGTCATCCTCTTATCAGCTGTGCAGTGTTCGGAGCAACCAAATCTTGGCAACTAAAGGAGGTGGTCAATGCTTCAAAAATCCATCTTTCTGCAGAAATAGTTGCCCAGATCAACAAAATACATGCCACATATCCAAATCCTTGTCCTTGATCAGCGTTCTGTTATATGTGTGATGTTTCGCCGGCAATTTAAGTGTTGCTCATGCTCGCCTGCCTTGATCGGAGCAATGTGCATCCAACCGTCGGCCTAACCTAGCCATGGAAGCCCACTTCAACAGTAAATAATCAGTTCCCAGCCCACATTGGCAGCACATAGGTGACATTTTCATATTTTAGGGTTGTGAAGTGTTAAAATGGTCCCTTGACTTTTTGTAAGANATTTTTATAAAATGAAATTTAATTATGTTATAAATTATATTTTCATTTTCATTTAATTTTTTCTTTTACTTTAAGAAGTCATATTGGGAGCACCGTCAAAACCTTTTCTAATTTGTATCATAAAAACAAAATGAATTTCATTTCTTTTTTCATTTTGTGCTATAAATGCACAATCATGTTATTTTTTTTCTTTAACGTGCACGAATACAATAGTATCCTCTGTTAGGACTATAGGATGTGACTCCTGATAGACTTTATTTTCATTTAATATTTTATTTATTGTATCACAAGATAAAAAAAATGGAAACCATAAAACATGCAAATCACTTTCACATATGTTCATTAAATTCTAAATTTTTTATAATATGCATAAAAATAAAACATTTTAAAAACATAAAAGTTTTAATTTAATATAAATAAAGTAATAATTAATCACTTTGATTTCACCTATAAAATGATCCTTTCAAATTCAATTGTTCTCTTATGTGTTTCCTGTCATTAATTAACATAACCCTAAAATAATACTTAAATACAATTTTAATTCTATAAAAGGAATTTACTTTAAATAATTTTAACATAACTTACTAAAAATTGTTTAGTTTGTTGGTTTGATTCTCTCTTGCTCTTTAATTTAACCGCCCTTCAAATTATAATAACATTATTAATTCATACAATTTTAAGATTAAATTGCTAACACTTTTAGTAAAAATTATTTATATAATTAAGGCATAAAACCATAAACCTTACCTTTCTTCACTCTGTCTTTTTCTTTTGCACAAATATCGATCCCAATCTCTTGCAGTTGCTTGTCTAATTAATCATTGATATTATTTATTAAAAATTAATAAATTTAATAGCATTTATTTATTTTAATAAAATAATTAATATTACTATTATTAACCCTATAATATTAGAGTTAACCTAAATTACAATAGAAAAAGAAATATTATTGCTGAAATTCAAAGGGGCTTAAAATAACGACACTTTTAACAAACAAAACAACGACACAATATAGGAAGTAAATGACAAACGACACAATTAACATCCTAGGGGAGGACGACGGAGCTCGGTGGTGGTTGGATAGTAGGTGTAGGAGATGCTTGGTAGTTGCCGGTGTAGTGGAAGGTTTGGACAGGGGCTGGTTGGCATCCTTGAAAGGTGGAACCGAGAGCCGGTAGCAACTACGAGGATGGCGACAGTTGACTGGAAGGCTGATGACGAGGAACAACAATGCTAGAAGGAAGTGGAAAGCGGTTGGGAAGTTGGAGGCGACATAGAACAAGAAACGGGATATGTGGTGGCCGACTGCGGCGAGATGTAACGATTGGAGCGGCGGGGGAGGATTTGGAAGGGAATAGGATGAAGATAGTCACCACATCAGGGGAGAGATATAACAAGAGCACCATCGAATCCCTCAAATACAACCCTTAAAGGGAAAAATGGACGCCGACGACTGTCCTGACAGAAATATGAAGTTTGAAAGACAAAAATTTAACCATAAGACAACAAACAACATATTTATAATAAGTACTAGTAGTTAGAATAGGAAGGAAATAAAATTAGGAAGATAATATAAAAGGACAAAAGAAAAATAGGAAAAAGGAATCACGGTACTGTAGCAACTATAATATCGCGACCCAAACTCCTACTTCAATCTCCTTGGGTTGGGGGAGCTTCGACTTTATTCGTTGAAGCTTCTGGTTTATTGTAGCACAGAGTCAAGTTTGCCAAGTTGATGACAACAAAGATATTGCAATCCCCCGGGAGGTCGATGTTATATGTGTTGTCATTCCACAACATGTCTTGATAGAATAAATATGCGTTCTCTCTTGGCACATCATAAATTGGAGCTGCATATATATGTAGATACTTGTAATGTAACTCTTGAGCTCTTAAGTCTAAAACCTTCTTCTTCTACTTCTCGTTTTTGGAAAAATGTAGCTGATAAACCAATATATGTGGAGAAATCAACTCTGTGGTGAAATATATGGCAGACTGCGCCACTTTTACTAACAATCACTCAGAAGAGACCTCTTCCTTTTCACTGATAGGACCTGAAACCCATTGAAAAATTTCTTTCCCCATTAGGCTCCTAAGACAGATCTTCATCATGTGGTTCATCCCTCCCGTCTAGACATCTGATGATGGCTACCATGCTGAACTGAATCTAATATCTGAATAACTCCATGTAATCTTCCTGACGTGGCACAAAAGGGTCCCCTTTTTGACACGTTGGACCTCCCATAGAAGGGACAACTCGGGAATGAGTTTATGTATTTTAATGGACTGAATTTATTTTATTAGGGGTTACCATGCCTCTGTTGTCAGTTTTTTGAAATCAAGATTGCCTTGGACACTCACTATGAAGTCTGTTGGAGTCTCTCGCACAACATCAGCTGGAACTATGTGCATCTTTTTCTCTTCAGATGGAAGCTGGTCCTCCTCATTTGTGTCATCACCGTCTTCAATGTTTAATGTGTTATTACCCAAATTTTCACGCTTTGCTCAATGAAACAGACCAACTTCCTAGTTGTGCTGTCTGATTCAACATGCCCAAATCTGTGACACTTCCAGCTAAGACATATTTAGGGTGCTGATTGGTTCCACGTGTTCTCCTCTCTGAATCAACTTTTCCTTCGACGGGGTCATCTTGGGTGTTCTCGTGGGTGTACCATGGCTGTGAGGTGACATTTTCAAATACTAAATGCTTCATTTTTATTTTAATTATAAGATACAAGTTGACTCATTTATGTGCAATTATCTTAATGTTGGGATCTAAAGTGAAGTATTTTTTAATAAAATCTTGATCTAAATGTTGGGCTCTAAAAAGTCAGTATTTTTAATTGAGAACAATATAAAATGAGAATGTCAAGGTGAATTTGTGACAAAATTAGAAAGGATAAATTAAAGAAAGATTATATTAAAGGAAAAGTTTGAATGATTTTAATCGAATATAATATGTTTGAAAAAAAAACTTAGTTGGTTTGGACATGTGCAATGAAGGATATAAAATGTCATCGTTAGATGAGTTGATAAAATTAGTGCTGAGAGGATTACGTAGGAAATTGGGTGAACCAATGGTTTCATAAATATAGGTTGCTCAAAATGGTTATTGAAGAATAAGCTTAATACCTTAAATAATATTTGAAAAAAAAAAATGAAAATGTGGATTCCTGACTCAGTTCCCAAATAGTTGGGATAAGGCTTTTAGCTAGTTACGATGATGATAATGATGATGATGGCTGTCTGCAAGAAAACTATGATAAATATCTGTTTTTATGTCAGCTGTTTCTCAAAGCTTGCTATTGCTGAGTTCATTCAATTGAAAATTGAAATGAATAAGGTAATATGCTTTTGCAACGCTCAATGAATAAGAGCCTTTGGGGAACAAACAAAGCTTAGAGTTGCTGTTTATTTTCTACATTTAAAAAGAATGGCTTTACTTTACTTTTGAAAGTTCAAAGTCTAATAATTCTATGCACTAAATGACTGTACACAAGCAACACAAGTTTACCTTTTGCAACGGATCATTTTTTATCCGATTGGTCTGACAAATATTACATAAAGTTCCACGTCATGATCTCATTATGCTATTCTTATTGGAAGAGCTGAGCTTGATCTAAGCGAACTTGCCTTCTTCTTGCATTAGTCTTGTTAGATGAATTACTTAAGCAACCCCTGCATCTCTTGGATAATTTTTTTCATAAGTTGAATTAATGAATAAAAGTTTTTGCTTTTATTTGTAGGAATACATTGTCATTGCCAAAAAGTTTGGCATTTCTCCTACATGTCTTGCAGTTGGTATGTCATCCGAAACTTCAACTGGGTGATGCATGTAAATATATATACATCTCTGTTTTATTCGGTTCACTTTATATTGCAGTTCCAATGCATTTAAGAATCTTTCTGTTGGTTCGAGCATGTGCAAATAAGAATAGTATAATGATATCAACAATAATGTTCAAATATGACATGGTATCATAGCTTGAACAACAATAATTAAATAAAAGAAGTTTCAGTTTTTTTGCCTAACCATGTGTCGCGACCAAACTGATTATAATTTGGTTCAAGCATATGGAAATTGAAATTATTTAACCATTTGATCTTAATGTATGCGATTTCATGCAGCAGCCCTCACTCCAGTGAACCATTGATGCTATCTTTTTTCATGCAGAAGTGGAATTTCAAACTTGATGATCAAGTTGCCTGCTATATGGAAATGAAGTCGAATCAAATCACTTGGTTTAAGACTTGTTGAACCGGCTCGTTGTCTCTTCAATCCTCGAACAAAGCGGTTAACCGCTCGATTTCTAGAGAAAGTTTGAGTTCTTCTATTTATTTCCTGCAATTACTTTGGTATCATCTCCTTTGTCCCATCTGGAAACAATTTGGCTTATTGGATTGCTCGGACCAGACAACGGGATTACACATCATTGAGATTCATTGATTAAGTTTCGTTGAATATTAGGTGGTAATCATGACTGTTGAACAAAACATCTTACGACAAAGTTTGATTTCATATATTGCTAAAACTATTGATGAGAAGTTAAATGGTATCCATTACTTTTATTGATGTAAAACTGTGAGACTGTACATGAGGAATATTTCTCAAGAGAGTCGCCTCATTAATAAACCACCTCTGAGTGGATAAGAGTTGGTTCTCAGTTCTTGATACAAACACGAAATTCTATCAAACTTGATCAATTTGGTTATATCACTCATTGTGACTATGTTAAAGATGCGATGAAGGAATTAACATTTGTGTTTTCTAGGAGCAAATATTTCTCAAATCTTTGATGTTTGTAAGGAGTTCTACCAAGCTGAACAACATGATCAATCAATCAACACCTATCACATGCACTTCAAATGTGTTTATGAAGAATTGAATGCACTATTGCTTTTCAGTGTTGATGTCTGGATTCAACAGGTTCACAAGAACAAATGACTTTTAAATTTTCTAGCTAGTCTCAACTCTTAGTTTGAATGCATTAAATCACATATTGTATCTGGTCCTTGAGTTACTACTTTAAGGGAAACATATACTAGAGTATCGCGCATTATTTCGAGCTCTTAGGCTTCATCCGTACACCTTAGTGTTCTTGCTAGCTAGAAAAATGCAAACACCAGTCAACCTTAGCAAAGTATGTCGGAACTCCAAATTCTAAAAATCAAGGCTTTAATGTGGTTTGCTACCACTGTCATGAACTTGGTTTTACAAAGTGAATGTGTTCAAAACTTTCTGAAGAAGAATCAAAACGCCTTTAGATCACAGTCTGCTCACTTTGTCACTGCTAATGGGCCTCCCAAGGTCAGACTCTGTCAATTTCTGCGAATGAATATGTTAAATTTATTCAGTTTCAAGCATCCAAGATATCTACCTTTATTACTGCCATTGCCAAGTCGGGTAACAATGATACTTTCCTTATCTCCTTTTTCATACAATAGGTCATTTATTTTGGTGCTACATATCACATGGCAGGTAACCCAAACTTTTCCACCTTTCATAAACATATTTTTTCCATCACCTTAGCAGATGGATCTACCTTTAATGTTTTTGGTTCTGACACCATTAATGTTACTCGTACATTACCTTTAAATTTTATCCTCAGTTTTACCTTAATTCTCTTTTATAAATGTCTCTACTTACAAAATTATACTTGCTCTTAATTGTTGTATCTTATTTTTCGTGCTTATTGTCTTTTTCAAGATTTTATGATGAAGAAGATTATTGGTAAAAGATGAGAGTCGGGGGGGGGTATATATTATTGAAGAACAAACTACCTCGATCCATAGCATGTTCCAACATCTTATCTCTTTTTGAGGTTCATTGTAGATTAGGGCATCCATCACTACTAATTCTAAAATGGTTATACTCTCAGTTTCAACAATTATCGTCTTTAAATGGTGAGTCGTGTTAATTTGCTAAGCACTATCGTTTGTGTCTATTCTCAAAATTATAAAAAAGTCTGTCATAGTTTTGAGTTGGTTCATTCTGATGTATGAGAACCTCGTCCTGTTTCATGAATTTCGATATTTTGTCACTTTTATGGATGTTTTTTCTTGTCTGGCTTGACTTTACTTTATGAAATCTTGTACGTAGTTATTGACATATTTTCTATCCTTTTGTGCTGAACTTAAAACTCAATTTGATGTTTCAGGCAAATTTATGAGTAGTGATAATGCAAAGAATATTTTTTTGTACCATTTCAGACACACATGACACAAACTGATATGCTTCAACAATCATCATGTGTTGATAATCCATCCCAAAATGGAGTCGCTGAAAGAAAAAAATAAACAGCTTTTGGAAATTGCGAGAGTTCTTTTGTTTCAAATTAATGTGCTCAAATGGTTTTGTGTTGATAGAGTTTCTATTGCATGTTTCTTGATCAATCAGATGCTTTCTACCGTTTTACAAAAGCAGAAACCCTACCAAGCATTATTTCCAATTAACACTCTTTCTCCTATTGAACAAGGTATATTTGGGTGTACTAATTTGTTTGTGATAACAACCCCCAATTTAGAGTTTTCTAAACTGGATCCTAAGTCATTAAAATGCATTTTTTAGGAAAAGTGGTTTGTAAAAAGGATATCAATATTTTTCTCTTAAACATGCACATGGTTTCTACTAAAGTTACCTTTCATGAACAAATCTCATTCTTTGGTGTCATCATTACCTAAATTCTCACAAGATTCTGATGAGTTGCTAATGTATCATATCATCAATTCAGATTTTGATTTAGCTTTACTTTCACCACTAGCACCTCAGCCTAGACCACCTATCACTAATGTTTATTTTACAAGACCTCACCCCCGATCCTTGTCCGACACTATATTATCTTCTTAAAGTGATCCTCTTCATAGCGTGTTTGACTATCTATTGCTCTTCAAAGAGGTAGACGTCAATGTGTCTATCTCATTTTCTCTTATATTAATTTTAACCAGTTATCTTTTACTTGTTCTTTTATTGATTCTCTTGATTCTGTTGAGATCTCAAGATCTGCTCAACAAACCCTATCTCATTATGGGTGGCATGCAATGATGCTTGATGAAATAATTGCCTTGACTGAAAACAGAACCCCATAACTTGTTGAACTATCTTATGGAGAGAAGGTTGGTTGTAAATGTGTCTTGCAGTTAAATTTTATTTTGATGGATTTGTTGGTCTTCTCAAAGCTCAGTTGATTACTAATCGCTATGCTCAAACTTATGGGATTGACTACATGGACACGTTCTCTCCAATAGCTATGTTAATCTCGGTTCGCCTTGTTTTGTCATTGGTTGCAATGAATAATTGACCCCCCTGCTTCAACTTGATGTGAATGTCTTTCTTTATGGTGATCTTTTAGAAGAGATATGCATGGAGCAATTTCTTGGGTTTTGTTGCTCAGGGAGAGTCTCATTATATGGATTGAAACAAAGTGCTTGAGCATGGTTTGGAAATTCAACCAAGCATTAGAAGAGTTTGGGATGTAAAAAAGTAAAAGTGACGATACTGCATGCTGCAAGTAGTCTGTCCTAGAATAATTCTTCTAGTGGTGTATGTTTATGATATTATTATTGGAAGCAGTGTGCTGTGAATCTTAACAATAAATCATTTCTCCTAAATCAGTTCAACACTAAAGATCTGGGTGTCTTGAAATATTTCTTGGGGATTGAGGTATCAAGGATCAAGAAGGGTATCTTTCTATTTCAAAGGAAGTATGTCTAGGATTTATTAGCAGAAATTGAGAAATTAGGAATTAAACCATGCAATACTCCTATGTTTTTAAATCAACAACTTACCAATGATGGAGAGCCTTTTAATGATTCAGAACGATATAGGAAGTTCGTAGTAAAATTAAACTACCTCATAGTGACTTGCTTGAATTTTCTTATTCAGTTAGCATTATAAATTAGTTCATTTCTTCCCCCATAGTTCATTATTGGTCAACTTTGGTACAGATACTATGTTATCACAAAGGAGCTCTTGGATAAGGTATTTTATATCAAAATCATGTGCATAGAAATATTGAATGTTTCTCGTATGTAGATTGAGTAATTTCCAAGATTGGTCGAATATCTATTACTGAATATTGTGTTTTTGTTGGTGACAATTTGTTCTCATGCAAAAATAAAACAAAATGCAGGGTCATGATCCTGTGCAAAATTTGAGTATTGAGCATGACACAAGCTCCAAGTAAATTGAGATGGATCTTTCAATTGTTGACTGTAATGGGTTTTAAGATGACAATTCCGACAAAACAATGGTGTGATAACTAAGCCGCAATTTATATTGTCTTAAATTCTATCTTCCATAAATGAATTAAATACATTGAGATAGATTGTCATTTCTTTTGTGAAAAGGTTCAAAAAATTTGATTTCTCCTGCTCATGTAAAGATTGGAGAACAACTAGGGAACATGTACAACAAGGCCCTTAATGGAGCTAGGGTTACTTATATCTGTAATAAGTTGGACATGATGAGTATCTATGATCCAGTTTGAGGGGAATGTTATGGAAAGTAATATATTAGGAAAATTGTATGTTAGGAAGATTAATATTAGGTATCTAATTAGGAGATCTAATCACAAGATTTTTTTTTATATTAGAAATATTCCTAATCTCTAGAAATGGGAGTGTGTATAAATATGTAACGTATGTGTTGCCTCCCTTTACGGTTCTAAGCATATTACATTTAGTGTTTTCTTTTAATCTTTTTAATCTTTCATTATGAGCATGTTTACTCATTTTATTTATCTTCTACTCGTCATTGCACATGTTCAATTCACCTAAATTTATTTATTGTTATGTTCAATTTCTTTTCTATCTCCCAGTGAGAATCTTGACAACTAAATCAAATAATGTCCGTATATTGAATCAAGTGGTGGACGTCTACTTGATAAAGGTGTAGCCTACTAAATATAGTTGGCCTCTCGGTGTAGATGGTCTCTGGTATGCTTGGTCAATTAGTTTTGGCTTGACGTAGCCGATCGATAATGTTATAGGTGATCATTCAACCCGCATGATAAGGGTTGTTTCCCCGGTACAGTTTACAATCACGTCCTGCCAAAGAAAATGATTTACTCTAGTCAATCACTATCGAAATTTGGTAGAGCTGACTCCTTGAGGTAGTTGGCTCAATTTGATTTGATTTAGTTATGCTTTATTAATAATGCCATCTCCAAGCTACCTTGGCATGGTACGCTTTGATCAATTCAAACTTTCTAATTCTCATCACCGCAATAACCTAAGATCTAAGAGAAGGTTATTATATTGATGTTTTTTGCCTAGATCTTATTATAGGATAAGCTACTAAATGCTTTCATTTTCTATTATTTAACTCCCACACAATCTTGAAAGTCCCGGTCTTAAAAATATGTCCTTATTTTACTGTTAGCATGTTTTGTATATTAATGTTGGTGGAGTGTCGACCCCAAGTAATGGTGGCCCACACATGTTGGAAGCTTGCTTGTAATGACGCTAAGTAATGTTAGGAAGGTGGTCGAATAGTGGTTCAAGTTTTGAATTTATGTTCTGTGTTGCATGCAAAGACTAGAGCTAGTTGGTATCTTGCATGTAATGACACCAGACAAGGATTCATGGATTAAAGAGTGTGTTGGAAAAATTATCCTTTTTGATGTTTAAGATGGATGAGGTGGTGGAGAGTTGATTTTGAGTTTATGAGATGAAGCCTTTAGAGTGGTAGTGTTGTTGGAGATCCAATATTAGCTTGATTTGTGTTAGTATGGGCTGAATTGATATAGCTCTTTATGGAACTGGTTTAATGAAAGCTAAATAAATGGAAATAGAAGTTAAAGACTATTGTAAGATGTTGATATGCATATCTGGTATAAGAAACAGTGGGTCCACTATTACATTTGAGAGGGAGAAATTATTCTCTCTTAATTATTCATTATTATGTTTTTATTTCTTTCTTTTTTATCACGATGACTTGAATTTCCCCCCAATAGTATGAGGGTCAGTCTAACCTGCATATATATTTGTTATTTTGCTTAATGAAAAATTCAGAGTTTTTTCTCTAAATTCTACATGGTATCAGAGCTACGGAAGAAACCTTAGATCTCCCCTCAGTCTACAGAATCCTCCTTGCAATTGCAGACCCTTCTTAGCTCCTTGCTTCTTTTGTCGGGATTTTCATGATCGGGTCTCTTCGATTTCTCTGCCTCCAGTTCTGCAGCAACAATCCGATGAGTTCGAGATTTTTTCTTTCTACCGAAAATCCATTCCATCTGGCTAGGTTCGAACTTTCTGTCACTCTTCGGAGTTACAACGTCGGTGCGTAGGTGGACTTGCTATAAGAAGTGAGCGGCCCAACAGTGATCGGCGACAATCGACGAGAGATGGCCTACGCCTCTCAACGACTATTGGTCGGCGGATCTCGAGACAATTTTTTGAACAAGAAATGTTCAAACCCAGATAAAAAGCCATCCGAAAGTTCGATTTCAGCAAACTTAAAGTCAAGCTGATTGATTCTACGAGATAAACCCAGTGATATCAAACTTGGTTAAATTCGAGTCAAATCAAACTTAGATCAAGCCATTAAACCAGACTTGAAAGTTTTTCAGATATATTTGGTAGGTCAAACAAATGTCGAATCTGGTGTGCTTATGATTGAATCAAGTGCCTCGATAAGATGAATCCAAAGAGCCTAAGATCGCTCAATTTCGATATCATTAAGGAACTCTAATATCCATCAATCGTCTGATTAGAGAAAACTTTTTAGACCTTTCGATCAAAGTGGTTTATATTTCTACATTAATTGCCCCCGAAACTCTATAAATAAAGCCTCACCTCTCTCTTGAGATGGGGAGGAGAGAGCTTGACGTCTGAGGAAAAGCTTGAGGCTTAATTGAAGTTCAACATCGCTCATGCTGTCGTTGACCACCGTCAACCACTGTCAATCACTACCTCTCCACTGCCGCCAATCGTCGTCGTCCACAACCAATCGCCATGGACTACTGCTGACCATTGTCGATCATCACCTCTCGACCGCCGTCGATTGCTATTGGTCGTTGTCTCTTCCTTGCGACAAGTTCATCCGCACGTCGACGTTGTAACTTGAGAGTCCTTGTAACTATTTCTCGTTTGTGGGACAAGTGGTCACAACTGTAATCATCATTCTATAGTTGGACTCTTTAGTTGGGTCAGACCCTGTAGTTTTTTCTTTTATGAGTTTTTCATGTAAAAATTTCTAGTGTTTCTATTGGTTTTCTTTCATCTGAGTGTGTGTTGAATTCTCGTGTAATTCTAAGACGATAATCAATTATTCTACCGCCACGAATATTATAGCACGCATAAGTGTTGGAGAAAATCAAGTTAATTGAGCATCGAAGGAAGACAAATTTCATGAACATAGTTTATTCAACAAGGAATAACTTGAAACTCTCAAAAGGCTTTTAGGATAATACTTTGAGTCTTCTACTAGTCTTCTAACACATCAAGATAGTTTTTCGTTTGCTCTTATTTCTTTCTACAAGAAGAATCGACCTTGGATAGTGGACTCTGGAGCATATGATCACATCATAAGTGATATCACTATTTTTCAATCATTCCATTATTTCAAACACCATGTTTTAGTTAGAACCACGAATGACTCTTCTCTCATCTGTTGAAGGAAGAGGAATTTTTTGTTCCCAGACTTCACTGTAATTTGCTATCTATTTTAAGCTCATTTGTGAGATGAATTGTGTTACTAAATTCTACCATAATTTGTGTAAATTTCAAGTGATGGACTCGGTAAGGTGATTGGCGGTGTTGATTTATATTATGGACTTTATCTGCTTATTAGGACTTCCACTTCAAAAGGACCATCTAATCATTTACAATCTTTTGATTCAAGTCTTGTATTTGAGTCTGTTTCTCATGGGAGTAAGTTATGATATTTTCATTTTGGGCGTCCTAACTTCTATTATATCATAAATTTTATCCTCAACTATTTATCAATAAAAAAAAATCTAGTACTTATCTGTGTGAAACTTGTCAACTTGCTAAACATACTCGACAAGTGTAATCAAGCCTGAAATACAAACCAACACATCATTTCATGGTTCATAGTAATATCTAAGGGCCCTCAAAAAGAAAAAAATATAAATGGGGCTAGGTGGTTTGTCATCTTAATTGATGACCACACGATAATCACTAGGATCTTTCTCATGAAGAAAAAAAATTAAAACTGTCAGCATATTTGAAACCTCTCACAGCATGATTCTCAAACATTTTCAGAGCAAAATTCAAATTCTCATAATTAATATGCAAAAGTCTATTACAACTCTACTCTTGGCACTTATCTATCTAAGAATGATATTATTCATGTAAGCTCTTGTATTGACACACCCATCAAAATATTGTAACTGAGCGAAAGAACAAACACCACTTATAATTAGCCCTATCAATTCTATTCACTAACAATATGCCCAAGCACTTATGGGGTGATGCAACATTCATATCCAGCTATCTCATAAATAGGATGCTCAACATTGTGTTAACTTTAGCAAATCTATCAACACCTTGCTAAAATATTACCCAAATGCAGTCCACCTCTAACCTACACAATTTTTGGTTACATTGCTTTTGTTTATCTACATCAACTTAATCAGAACAAACTTGATCCTAGGTCAATAAAATGCATCTTTGTGCGCTACTCTTTAAACAAAAAGGGATATAAATGCTACTCTATAGAAACACAAAAATTTTACAACTTCATGGATGTCACATTTGAAAATCAACTTTATTACCCCAAATCTAACATTTAGAGAGAGTTGGAGAGAATATTATATTTGGAATATCATTCAGGAACCATAAGCTTATCTCCCTCGTATCCCTGATGAACCTACTCTTGTCTCCATCATCACAACTCAAGCTGAAAATGAACCTATTACTCCACTAAATCCTCTCACAGCTTCCACCAAGAACCAATAACTCCATGTTTACATCATAAAGAAAAACCCAGTGAGCATGTAGGAGTTAACATGCAAAATTAGGAATGCAAATCACCGGAACCAACTCCACACACCCAAGTATTCACACACAGGTTGGTTCAACAAATCATAAACACTAAGAGGAAGGAGCACAAGAATGCACAAAATACCCGATAGAAGAATTTTTGACATGGAAAATTATCATTCTCTTATAAATTTTTTGTTTAGAACTTAGATAATGTGCAAGTGCCAAATTCCAAGAGGCTTTATATATTCTTGTTTGGAAAAGGCTGTGGAAGAAGATATTTTTCTTTTTGAAAAGAATTATACCTGGAAAATAATAACTCCGCCATCTGGGAAAAAAAAACTGTTGGGTGCAAATGGGTATTCAATGTTAAATTCAAAGCAAATGTGAGAATAAAAAGGTTCAAGGCTAGACTTGTAGCAAAAGAGTTCACTCAGTCTCATGGGATCAACTACCAAGAGACATTTGCATCAGTGGTGAAATTTAACGCAGTAAGAGTGTTATTGTCATTGACAATCAACCAGGACTGACATTTACATCAAATATTAAAATTGCATTTTTCAATAGGGATCTTGGGGAAATAAGTGTATATGGAGATACCTTCAAGGTTAAAGAACAGAACAAATAATCAGGTGGTGTGCAAATTAAAGAAATTATTATATGGGCTGAAATAATCTCCCAAAGTATGGTTTTAAAGGTTCACCGATATTGTTATTTTCAATGAGTCCTATCAATGTCAAGCTGATCGCATGTTTGTGAAATCAAATCAAGGATGTTAGTTATTCTTATTGCATATGTAGATGACATTATTCTTACAGGTAATGACGTAAGAGAACTTAAAATAATTAAAAGAATAATGACTTCTAAGTTTGAGATAAAAGGTCTTAGAAATTTAAGATACTTCCTGAAAATGGAAGTAGCTAGATTTATTGTAAAAATTGTCATATTCCAAAGAAAATTTATTCTCGACTTATTAAAGGGGACAAAAATGTTGGGATGCAAATTAATAGATACTTCTATGGTTCCCAATCGACTAGTATCAAAAGGATAGGATAACACCTCAGTAGAAAAAGGGAGGTATCAAAGATTTGTGGGAAAATTTATTTATCTGTCACATACAAGATCTGATATTGCTTGTTCTACGGGTTTAGTGAGTCGACATGAACGATGATCCAAATGAAGATTATTTAGAAGAGATCATTCAAATCTTGAGGTATCTAAAGATGATTCCAGTACATGGATTGATATTCAAGAAGACTAAGAACCGTGACATTGAGTTCTATATTGGTGCTAGCTGAGCAGAGAACTGACTGGTAGAAGATCTATCACGGGTTACTGTTCATTTGTATGGGGGTAACCTTGTTACTTGGAGAAGTAAAAAACTAGTGTGGTGGCAAAAAATGGTGTAGAATCTGAGTATTGTGTCTTAGCCCTTGGAATTTGTGAAGGGATGTGGCTAAAGAAATTACTGGTGAAACTTCACATGGAGAACCAAAGCACTATTAAGATGTTCAGTGATAGTCAATCAACCATCAGTATTTTAAAGAATCCAGTGCATCATGATCGAACCAAACATATAGATACTACCAAGCACTTCATCTCTGAGAAGGTAAATGGAGGGGTTGGTCAACAAAGCTGTATTTCAACTCAGTATCAGATTGCTGACATTCTTATTAAGGCTTTTCTTCGAAACAACGTCAGTGATCTCATCAACGAGTTTGGGATGTATGACATATACAACCCAATTTGAGAGTGAGTTTTGATCCAGTTTAGGAAATCGTGGGTCCACTATTACATTTGAGAGGGAGAAATTATTCTCCCTTCATTATTTATTATTGTGTTTTTATTTGTTCCTTTTTATCATGATGATTTGAATTTCCCTCAAATAGTATGAGGACTAGCCTAAGTTGGATATATATTTATTATTTCGCTTCATGAAAAATTGCGATAGTTTTTTTTCTCTAAATTCTGCATAAGGTTTAAAGTTATGATATGGAATATGCGGACATTTTTGGAGTGGTTAATAATAGGTTAAGAAATTGCCAAAGGTTGACTAGTCTTTAAGTGCATGCAATGGGGGTTTGATGTTTTATAATGCTAGTGGTGGCTAAGATGGAAGTGTACTGCTGGTTTAATGGTTGTTTATATTGCAAGGGATGTGTTAAAATGTAAGGAAGAGTTATTGGCTGAGTACGGATGTGGTTTATGGGTGAAATTTAAGGTTTGTGGGGACTAAGTGAACGGAGATGAGTTATAGGGAGGTTTTCAAGCTACTTGCGTGATATTTCGGGGCTTATAGGAGGGGTAATAAGGTTGCTAAGAATTTTGCTCTCTAAATTATGCTCTTGATAGCTTTTCTTGATGTTCCGCTTGAAGTATGATATTAATTACTGATTCCAGAATTCTGTGTATTTTTTTTTTCCATCATCCCATAATTCATGATATGAGTTTAAATAAAAATGTAAATTTTCGCGTAATGCTTTCACATTTTATATTTTTACATTTTTTGTAAAGTTTTAACGGGCATGTTCCTATGCAATATATCAGCTTTTGTGCTGGGTCATCCTCTTATCAGCTGTGCGGTGTTCGGCGCAACCAAATCTTGGCAACTAAAGGAGGTGGTCAATGCTTCAAAAATCCATCTTTCTGCAGAAATAGTTGCCCAGATCAACAAAATACATGCCACATATCCAAATCCTTGTCCTTGATCAGCAACGTTCTGTTATATGTGTGATGTTTCGCCGGCAATATAAGTGTTGCTCATGCCCGCGTGCCTTGATCGGAGCAATGTGCATCCAACCGTCGGCCTAACCTAGCCATGGAAGCCCACTTCAACAGTAAATAATCAGTTCCCAGCCCACATTGGCAGCACATAGGTGACATTTTCATATTTAACAGTTGTGAAGTGTTAAAATGGTCTCTTGACTTTTTGTAAGGGATAATTTTAGTCTCAGAATTTATAAAAATGTCAAAATAGTCTTTGTATTCTTTTAATTGAGACTATTTCAATTAAACGACTCGTTGGACTAATTTAGCTCTTTTATAGAATTCGGGAATTAAATGATCCAATGGAAATAGTCAAATGACTATTTTGGTTCTTTTTAACAGTTTGTTGTTTCCTTAATATTACATGCATTAGTGGGTTTGGCTTATAGAGTTTTTTGTTATTTTTCGTCTGAAATGGCTTTGTAGGCTTAATGTAGATAGGTTTTGAGATTAATTTCACTAAGAAAGCGGTTTCATGACTTCCTGTTAATAAGCTACTGTTGCAGGCCTGTCTGTTAATGAGCTATTTGAGTTAACCTAACAAGGATTTGGTGCTTTCAAGCAAACCTGCTGCATGTATTATAATTATCTCTGTTTTTCAGTTAGTCTTTCACATATTAGGTTAATACAGGTGGCTATGGAGGATTAAAGTTAGGGTTAGGGTTAGGGCTAGGGTTAGGGTTTAGGAAGAGGAGGCTGTGGGGATTGGAATAAAAGAAGTTGGAGAAGGGGTTGAAGCCTACGAGAATTCAATTATTTATCATAAAAAACTACTCTCTTGGGGGCTGCTTGGTTTGCTTAAAAAAATGCAGTCTAGAAGGAATCAATGTAATTGAATACTTGAAATACTTTTGAATTATTTGGTTCAGTGTAAACTAAATGCAATGCATTGTTTTATTTGGTTTAATGAAAAATAAAATAAATATAAAATATGCTTGTAGGTGGCAAATAGCCAGCTACAGTTGGCGGCGGCTCGCAAGGTGGTTGACTATTGTGGTAGTGGCTGGTTGTTGTGGTCGTGATCAGTGGTGGCAATGATGGTGGCGCCGTCAAGCAACAATAATGCATGATGGTGGTTGACTGGTTGTGGCGATGATTGATGGGTTGGAAGCAACTAGTTGTAGTTTATAGTGTGTTTGAAAATAACTCAAATCTAATAAATCTGTAAAATATCAATTTTAAATTGTAGGGTTGATTGAAAAACTCATGCATTTGATTTTTTTTTTATTTAATTTTTGCTTTTTTTTTTTATGAACTTTTTATTTAGTTCAATTTTATATGGTATTATATATTATTTTTAAACATAAATGTGTTTTCAACATAATTTACTGCATGGATAGCATCTTTAGATCTTTATATAATACCATATATAATTTGCAGAGTCCGACACATTTGGTGCTCGTAATGACAAGAGCTCGTCAGGACATCAGAAGCCTGCCAAGCTAACATGTGTAAGCATAGTGGCTCCATGTATAGCATCTTTAGATCAAAACTTGAAAAACTTTCAGCCATGGAAGAAGAAGCAACGACCGGACCCGAAGCAAGAGCTTGGCAAGCAGAAGTAAGATTCCCATCAGGTCTTCTAGATTTCTTACTGCACTTCTGCTGAAACTTTTCCTTTAGATTTTGGAAGAGGAACAACCTTTGAAGTTGTGGGGATCAGCCAACCGTCTTGATAGATGGAAAAGCAAAACTTCAGCCTCTAGTACTTAACCTTATTCTCAAGGTGGCCAAAGTGGAAGCGAACCATGGATGAAAATTGCGTGTATTTGCTCAACTACAATTAGAAAGAAAATAAATGTCTAAAAAGCTCAATTGACCATACCATCTTCTTCCGGTGAACAAATTTATAGTATCTCAAAACAACACATAGCTCATCCCATACCAAAAAATGGAAGGTCAAGACGATACTGGTCGTGTTATAAGACCATCTCATTTTTCCTCATGCCATTCTCTCTCGTTCAGGCTGCCCTAAGGCGAATGGTAGGACTAAAAAATATGGCATGATTGACATTCCATCAACTCCACCTGGGACAACTTGGATGAAACAGATTGGGAAGTCATCATGAAGTTGCGGGGAGTATAATGACAGGGCACATGGGGAGCAGCTTCTTGACGTTACGGACCATTTTCTTAGTTGAAAGAAAAAAACAAGAGCAAAAAAAGGAAAAAAAAAAATTACAAGGGAATCCCAATTGTCACAAGCTAAAACAACAACTACCTCAAAAAACTAAACTAGAAAAGACTAATGCAAAAACTGAAGATGTCATTTTACTTAAAAGAAATAGTATCACAAGAAATCATTACAAATCTATTTCTTAACATAGAGAGAGAAAATAACTAAAAAAATGGGTTCGAGAATGCTTCAATCGAGGCAAGCCCCAACGAACTTAAACTGGTCCAACCTACGAGACTCTATCTAAGGCTAGAAAGACAGACAACTCTCACAAACTTGCCTGCTACTGTTGCAGATTAGACGCGATCTGCTTCACCAATGACAACTCCTCTTCCAATTGAGTCATGCGAGCCAATACAATATGCGCCTTTGAATTCCTATGACCGCCAACATCACGAGCTAGAGAGCTCTCATTCTTAGATAAAAAATGGGCCAATTCCTTCTGTTTTTGCATGGGTCGAAAACACCCCTTCTCCTTGTGCCATATTAAAAAATGAGAGGGCCTCTAGGTTATTACCCTCTTTTCGCCATCCACCTCTCAATATCAACCGATGCCGACATATCCTCATTCAAAGCCGAAGGGGTCTCATTATTTATCTGTACTATAATTGATCAATCATTCAAAGCCGAAGGGATCATCAGACGACAAGCAACCACATAATACTTCAATCGATTAATAGAATGTACTTATAACTCTGATCATTTTAGACGTCGTCAACTCTTGAGGGTGTCTCCAGTGCAATGTCAACTAATCAACAGGCTACACAACCTAGTCTTCTTCAACAAGCAAAGTACCCTCGGGAGTTGCTTTAGAAGATCTTAGATGACACGAGGACGAGCCTCTCTTACATTTTTCCTCCGCAAAAAGTCCATGAAGCAGAGCCTTACTATGGATGGGAACCTGAGATTCAGGGAACTTGTCCATTCTAAAAAGTCTTAGAAAAGCGACTAGAGCACAAGCTAAGGCAAAACGAACAAGCTTAATTGGAAAGAAAGTACTCTCTATTTATAAGAAATCAAATGCACCAAAATCAACTACTAGGAATTAATTAACTAAATAAGAATCTAAACACAATTGCATTTAATTATCTTGCTCTTATGACAGCTTATAGCATACTATGTATGAGAAAACCTAGATACTAATATGTATGATCAAAATATGCTGAACCAGATTTGACGGCCTTGGACAAAACATGTGTTAAAGAATCAAACATAGTGATTGCAAAGAACTATCAACCGACACAGAGCAAATTATTAGGCTGATCAAGTCAAGAAGGCCGACTGAATAAGCAAATGAACGAGCAAACTGAAACTCATAATAAATGATTCAATGAAAGTAAAGAACCTTAAAAATTACCGTGGTCAACAAATTATAATGTAACTTTAATCTACTATTAATACGAGAACAATAACGTATGAAATGAATATTTTTTCGAAAAGGCAGAGGATTACTAACTTTTGCTCTTCTGAGAATCTTGTCTTTCCCGACTATGTTTTTTTTTTTTTTCCATTCATACCTGCATTCTATTCTATAGGTGTGATTCACAGATAAATCTGGATTCAACAATACATACCACTCAATCCCTATGTTCACATATCTAATACATAAAAATTTGCTTGTTTTAGATTCTACCGCCTAAATCTCTTATATCACGTCAAATTTATTACTATTAATACGAAATGCATGCATAAAATGGCTTATATTATATATATAAAAAAGGGTAGCTTAGGTGTTAGAAATGTCTTTAGATAGGAATTTGAGCTGCATGCTTGTACATCTTTCAAATAATTTTCTTTTTGTAAGAATTACACTACTGCATGCCTACTTGCACAATTTTTACAGCGTCAGTACATGCTTAATTTCCTAGAAGGGGAATCATTCCTATTCATAAAAATATAATAATAATACGGACAATGAAGTTACCACAAGCTTATTAGCATTACTTGCCTCATCGAAAATCCAAGTAAAATACTAGTTTGCCCCTGCATTTTTGAATAATTACATACCCCACCCCAAATTCCTGATCTTTCAATAAAGCTAATATAAAACTAATATACGAAATTATAGGTGTTAGATATGTAAATACATAAGAATTGTGTGGTATGTGTGGAAATGCCCAAATAAATAGATGAATAAATAAAAATCATATGCAGATACCTCAGCTAACACTGATAATTTATAAAATGACGCACACTTTCATTGTTATTATAATTTGGAAATGTTATTCATTCCTGCAAGCTCCAGCAAACCTCTCAAAGGAAACAATTCAAAATAAACTGCCCAACAATATCTTAATTTACAACTTAATCACCCCCAACAGCTCTAGTTTGAAAATACATATACACGCACATACTTTTACAAAATTACACTTTGACCCATTCATGCAAATAATAAATACATCATTGTGGATACATAATAATGCATTTTTGTCAAAGACCCTGATTTCATAGCACAACAGCAGAATAAGGTACACTCCTGAATGCTTGAGATGAAGAAGATTCGAGCTGAAGCCGAACGCTCAACACATCCAATTATGGTGAATGCTAATTTAATATAGGTAAGAGTGGAGCACCATTGAAACCTCATATATATGCGAGCGAACTTCGATCGCTCGCAGATTGTGGCCGGCCACGAGTAGGAGTGGGTGGTCTTTGCGTGTTGAGTTCCTGTAAGAAAATCAGACTTATCATATAGATACACTAATGGAACTTAAAAAATTTCCTATAGATTCCCGAAGAGTTAAGTGTCAAAACAGTCCCCTGATTATTTATGTGGAGTCGTGCGGTGTTCCCTGACTCTTTAATTGACATCTGCAAAGTCATTTCTAAGTCCTCTAAGGTCAGGGGTTTGAATCCACCTATGTGCGGTTAAGTCGAGTGATTAGGCACATGAGGTTGATATGACTCCATGTAATGCTATCACCATAATGTCATTTATTGGGCATGCTAATCATTAGTTATCTAAATGTTTCATGATATACTTGGAGATTTTCAGGAGCACATAAATTTTAAATTTGAGGCATAATAGTGCTTAATGAAGTGTTTTTTTATCCATTTGGTGATGTTTTTTTATTTTGGAAAATTTACATACCATATATAACAAAAAAACTTCAATTTTTACATGCTTGCCATCTTACCTAGGCAATAAAAAGGTGTATTTCACTTCTAAAAAGGTTAAAACGGTGGTATTTTTTATGTGATATGAAAGATTTGGGTGGTATAAATGTAAAAAGTACAGTTTAGGTGTTTGTAAATATATTGAAATTGGGTGGTATGTATGTAAATGTCCCTTTTACTTTTTAGTGGTTGAATGTGACATTAAAATGCATTATTGGTTGCTGTGTTCTAATGCATGAGTAAATAAATTGTGTAGTAGATGTTGGAACCAATACTTGACACCCAATTCATATGTATTTACATGTCTAACACCTGAATTTTTCTTTCTACATTTCTACCACGCAAATCTTTCATATGGAATAAATAAATACCACCATGTTAACTTTTAAAAGTCAAATACACCATTTCAAACATAGGTATGGTGGCATGTATGTAAAAATTGAAGTTTGGGTGGGTATTAGATATAAAAAATACATAGGAATTGAGTGGTATATATGTAAATCTTTCTAAAACATATACCTTATGAAATGCATAGAATGTCATGTATAACACTAATTTTTGCTTTCTACATTCACACCACACCACGCCTTTATTTTCACTTGCAAAATTGCAACTATATGCAGCATAATGTTTACATGCTTTATCATAGTTTATTTACATATTGCTTGACCTGTACAATATGCTAAACATGCTTCATGTGCAAATAGAATTTTGTAAGATATGCTTTGTAGATTAAATTAAGGATGACCGAGTAACTGATTCGCAAACATTAATAATTTAAAGCAGATTGTAGAGTTAGCAAACATAGAAAATGAGTGATGGATAACAAAGATAGGTGGAAAGTATAATCATATTCTTGCAATAGGTAGACCTTGATTATGTCTTTATCATGAGTATGATGGACATTTGCATGGTGCATTTAGATTTAGAGATATCAGATGTTAATGTTAATATAAATTATCATATAATTGCATGTATGGTTTTGAATGATATGGATTGTTAGTTTTTGTGTAATAGGTAGATGAGAATTTAGATCTATGTTGCATAGATCTTTTCACATAACTTTATTCAAGTTAGCTTTAGTCTAACCTTCTTCATGCTAGTTATTTGACATTAATTATATATATTTTTCTTATCAATGCCAGTTCAAAGTTAGATTCAATACCATTTCATTTGACCTTTATAGGATACTATTTTGGGTATTATTTGTTTGAGATGGAGATGTGAAGTGGCTTTGTGCTTAAGGCACTATCTCCACACCCTTGTTTGAATCATTTTGTAGGTTTCTGATACATTTTGATACGGTGATGTAGGGGTGTTAATATTAAACCTGACACGAAAACCCATCTCAAATTTGACACAATAAATTTGAGTTCAGGTCAACATGTGTAAGATTCAAGTCAAGTTCAGATTAGCTTCAGTGTGTGGGGTCCAAAAATTAGACATCTCAGACTCTCTTTGTTGTTGAGAGCTTTGTATTTGTTACTCCATGTTTAATTTTCAGAAGACAAATTGAATTATAGATAAGAAACTACTCATAGATTTCACCCTCATATTGTGAGGACTTTTTGATCTAGGGTTCGAGGTTTCTCAAAAGCATAATCTAATTTGGTGCGTCGAGTCAATTTTTGACACCCCTATTCAACATACAGTAGCATTATAATTGGATTTTATGTTATACGATTTAACACCTTGAGCTTAAAGCAAATTGTGGGAAAAATGATGATAAGCCCAATCAAGATCCCATAGTTATGTCATCCCGGGTTATCATGATCTCTGATCTACTAAGCAGAAGAAGGTAATCGACCCAACTAGACTAAAGGATCCTTGTCAGCGACCGTGAATTGCTGACAAGGAACCCTTATAGATCTAGGGTTGATGTTTGTCTAAGGGGACAAATCTATCTCGACTTTAGTTAACAAAAAAAATTCATGTCAATCAACTATACCTATATGATTCACAAATCAAAGGAAGAAGTTCATTAAGGAACATACAGGTTGCAACCGTGACCACAATTTAATTATTATTTGATGACAATCACCCGGTCAGATTGCTTTGATCATAACTACTTTTTGTAAAGATGTTGGACCAAACCAAGCAGACAAAAAACTCAAGCTACATCTTTATTGGCGTGAGATACTTTTGAGTGTGAATATAGTGAGACACTCGAAGTGATATTTACTCTTTATGAGTTGAAGTGATGCAGGTGCGTGTCTTGTTTTGGATGCGTTATGCGGGATGCAGTAGCAACAATTGCCAGATTGATTGCTTGAACCAATTCATGATAAGGGAGGAGAGGGACCATACAATCCCTCCTTGAAGGAGATTGACCACCTAACTGAGAGGGCCCACCATTAGCTAACCTAGTAATATTTATATGTCGTTTTCTTGTGTTTAGGTCAATTTTGATTTACCTTTCGGTCAGGATAGCCGCTGGCATCCAATTTCCCCTCCTAAAGTTGTCTGAATGTGAGAAGGTGCTCCATCTGTAAATCGTCACAAGATAATGTGAATCCCGCTCTATGCTTCCTATAGCTTTTCCTTCGTTGCCGTCAACGCCGTGGTTGTTGTCCCTAAAAAACCACCTCCCGGCCGTTTCCCTCCAGCCAACCAGCACTCACAATCTCTCCATTTGAACAGTCTATTAAACCCCCTACTTGCTGCCATCCCTTTTCTATCCACTCCATGCTGCTAGCCTTCCAAACCATCTCTAGTTCGTTGTTTACCAGTCCAGCCACCCCCTTGTTGTGCCCGTTTTCCAGCCACTTCACCTCGTTGCTAGCCTTCCAAAATGCCTCCCAATCACTGCCAATCAGTTTAGCCACCCACCTACTTGCTGTTGACTTTTCGCCACCTCTTGCCGGTTGTCGCCTTCCTTCCAAAATCCTCCAACCCATTCTTAGCCCTACTTTCCCTCAAACTGTAACACCTTCATCTTTGCTCACAGTCCTAGTTGAGTTGTGTTGTGTATTCGCTATTTCATAGTTCCAAGTTCCATTGAACCCAATTTAGTTTTGAGTAATAATATTTGTTTTCCTTATTGTGGTTTGGGTAAGCTCCAGTGTCATTTAGTATCAGAGTTAGTTAACCATAGTCCCATCCTAGAGTTTCTAGCATCCACCATACCCAAACCTATCTCCATCCCCATTACCATCCCAAATTTTTTTTCCCCACCCATCCACATCAAAACTCTAACGATACCGACGATAAGGCAAATATCGGAACCCGATAAAAACTTTGTCATGGGCGACATACAATGACTACTCTAACAGGTACAACGACTCAAGGCCATTGAGGAAAGGACCATGAGGGAGGTTACCGTTGACCGTAATGATGAGATCTGTAGAGGAGAGCCAGAAGAACAATTGAACCCCTTTCATATGGATGACTTCAATGAGGAAGAGAACCAACAAGTGTGTTTCGAAATTCATTATCAGAGGAGACCTCCATAGCTATCAATGGAAAAGTACAAGATAGAATTTATACAACTTAAGTTAAAATGTGTACTGTAAAAGATCAAGGAGCACTCCATAGCCAAGTACTTGGGAGGCCAGAAACCCACATCAATAATATGGTGCAACTGCAAACCTATTGGATATTGAGGGAGGTGCAAACCTGGAAGCTAAAAGTGGAAAGTTAGCAGAGCAACAGTGATACCCACTCAATTTAGACAACCCCCTATAATTGAAGGTCCCAACAAGAGCACGACTGAAGGAGTGGGAAGGACTGAACTGAGAACTGACAAACGGTTCAGGGTGGGAAGAAGCCTAAAAAGAGCAACACGCCGGTACAATTCCAATTTGAAAATGTTTTTGATGCCTTATATATAGCCACATCGCTTCTAGTTGCCTGACGAGCCAAGCCATGCCATTCACCGAGCAAGGTGCCATAGAGGAAGTGAGTGATGAAGAATCAACTGAGGATCATGGTGAGGAATACCAGTTCCAGGGAGATAAAAGGGAAATGGTTGGTATATGAAGAGCTCTACAAACGAAACTACAAAGGAATCACTCGTGGTTGAGGCACAGTATATTCCGCACCAAGTGTGGCTAAATGGGATACCCAAAACCATTACATTTGATAGGGACATCAAATTCCTAAGTTACTTTGTAGAATCCCATGAGAAAAGCTTGACATTATGCTTCAATTTAGCTCTACAACCCATCCACAGATGGACGGTCAGACGAAGGTGATGAACAAAAGCTTGGAAAATCTCCCGAGGCACTCTATAGGAAAGAACATCAAACAGTGGGACCTGCTCTTAGCCAAGACCGAATTTTCCTACAACAGGTTCATGAGCCAGACTACAGAGTGCACAACTTTCTAGATTGTGTAAGGACGCAATTCACTCACTTTGCTTGAGTTAGTACCAACTCTTCTAACGTCGGAGGTTAGTGCAGACGTTGAGGCAAGGTTACGAGAGATTTAGAAGATACACGAGGTGAGAAAAATATCGCCGAAAAGAAGCATAAGTACCAAGCATAAGACAAGGATGAAGGTGACATTTCGGGAAGGAGATTAAAAGTGGATTAAATTGAAGAAAAAGAGATTTCCCAAATGATCGTTCGGAAAACTTAGATCAGATTGAAGAAGGTGTTTTGTCTACCTAGCATTTATCTATTATTCTCTTTCATTAGAGTTGAGAAATCGTTTCATGGACAATAAAGAGTAAATTTTGATTCCTTGTATTGTTTCTACCGGATGGTTTCTTTAGTCGTCTTTTGGGTTTTGGGCTTTTTACTCGTTGCTATTCCGACAAATTCTTTTGAGACCCTTTGCTTTTCTTAGTTAGATTTAATGGCATGTAATTGAGAAAGCTGAGTCTATCTAAATCCCCTCATATATTATTCCTATATTTTAATTTAATTTTGGGTTTAGACCTCATCATTCCCAACAAAAAAAATTGGTGCTTCTTTTACCTTTCATTTTATACATGCCCAAACCAACTTCATCATACAAACAGCTTTCATAGTTCAAATTTATAAGAGGTTCAAAGTTTACTGAAATTCATGACCTCTTGCTCCTAAAAATAAGAAAACATATATTAGATAGTGATGATTTTGTTTTCACTCATTTTAGAGTGAATGAAGTCATTGTACCAATGGGTTTTGGGAGTTTGAATATCCATACTGATTTCTAATTGTATCGACCCAAATGATAAAATATAGAAATTTTCTTTTTTTTTTCTTTTTCTATCCACAAGAAAATATAGAGATTTTTCTTTTTTTTTTCTATCCACAAACATTTAAGTCCTCAAAGAAGAACACAAAACTCACCTGCATCCATGTATGTTCAACAATGCGCTCTGGAGATGACTCGGGTGAGTGAAGCGGTGGCGGAAGTGGATGAATCAACTTCGGAACGACAACTAATCCCCTACCAATCACTAGGATAGCTCCAGCATTATTTGCAGTTCCTGAAACAAGAAAGCCTTATGATAGAATTATCAAATGTGGATATATCAAGAATCAGGAGAAATGCATACAAATTTGTATCAGATTTATAAGATGAATCAGTAAAATTTTGTAGGATTACCACAATAATTAGTAGCTGAAAACAAAGTAATAAGTTGTCCCTGAGCAAATCTTTCAAAGCCATCCATCACACATTCATGAGCTCTTATAATAAGTTGTAGCTTGTTCCTCTTACAGAAATCCAACACTCTATCAGGCTACAAAGTGTAGAAAGGAGTCAGCATACATGTCTACAGAAGAAAATAAGAGATTCAACCAGAAAGTGCATGGCAAATGTTCTAGAAAGGCGGAGTAACTCCGCATTGAGAAAAATATCACAAAAATGGTTTTCTTGAAGGAATCATATGTAATTTCTGAAATGTTCATGTAATTCAATTTTATTTTCCACTGAAAACCACTGATTAGCTTTCTCTATAATTTCAAGAAATTCGTACGATAAAAGTTTACAAAATAGAGAGATTGTAATTTCATTATAACCATCATCACTAAGCTTACCACAATTATCTTAGGTTAGCTTCATAAAAACTTATTTTGCATTCATCCCTATTAAGTACATAGATCATTTTGTTTAACTTCCAAGACATTTTATCATCATCAGCATCATCACTAACCTTATCACAACTCTCTCAGGTCGGCTTTATGAATACTCATTCTTCACTCATCCCTATTGAGTGTTGCATGAGGTGTTAAAATTATCACACACAGATCATTTTGTTCAGCTTCCAAGGTACCTTTCATCTATCGCTTTTACATCCAAAACCTTTGGGATCAAATTGATTGTTCTGTTGTGCCTTCTATTACTTGAGTTTGGATATTAGTTTCATGGCTTCTTTTGTATTATTAGTCAATCTTATTCTCCTTGAAAACTATGTTTGAAAAATCGTTACAGGTGAATACTACAATAACTCGTTTTATCAAAAAAAACGCATGTCCTTTTTACATATTTTTGGGCAAAAAATCATAGTGTCTTGAGGCTTATCTTGAGCAAAGAAATTCTCAAATTCGGCTGTCGAACCATTCACATGATGCTCATATTGATTCTCCAAACTCTTTGGTGGAAGATCCCCGCTCATATGTTCAGGTATATTCCCAAAACTTGCCAGATTCAAATTCTCTTCAAGTATTTTCTTATTTAGATTGTGGAGGGTGAGAGTGGGAGAGAGAGAAATTCTATCGAAATTATTTTGGATTGTTATATTATTATGTCTTAACTTTAATATTTGTATAACAATTCTTATTTTATGATTTGATGTTTGAATATTAAAATGTCACTTCTTATTTTGAATAATTTATTACATTTACTAATCAGGCGGACGATTTATTCTTTTAGCAATCTTAATACTTTCAACATGATCTTAATATTTTTCTTATGCTTTAAACTTCCATGTAGGCTTAGGCATGCAAGAACTTTAAGACAATCCAAAAGAAGAATTTAAAGCCTCCGTGAGAAGGACATGCGCTTTAATAACATTTTAATGATTAATAATAAATTAAGTATTTAATTAATTACTATAACTAATTCTAATATTTACTTAAAACACAAATCATAAATTGATTAAAAAGGATGATCAAAATCATTTCTCTAATCTAAATAAAATGAAGAATTATTCTACATAAAATTTCATGCAAAAACGATCATTTCATTAAAATATAATATTTGAAACAATGCAATCAAAATACCCCGAAAGAGACTAGGCCGGGCCCTCGCGCATTCGGTCTCAAGCCCTCTACGCTATCATTCTCTGTAGGATCAGACCTGTAAATAATAAAGAATATGAAATGAATAATACATCATACTGACTATACTAATGGCTGAAAATAAACTACCATGCTAAAAATAATAGTTATAGAAGTTACCAAAGAAGGTCCATTAGAATAATGGATCCAACATCCATTGTTATGGGCCTTTCAATTTTCTCAATTTGATCTACTGTGTTTATGGACCTCCCTATTCCACCATGCATGCAAATAATTTTCTTCTCAATGAGCGCCGCAAGAGGGAGACAGTTGAAGAGCTGATTAAAACGAGTCCACGCCCATATTCCATCACTTTCTCCCTACAAAAACTCCAAACTTGGTACTTTTTTCGACCATGAAGCATTAAAAAAGGACATTTACATGCATAACACAATTCTTATGTATTTACATATCTCACATCTAAATTTCCATATTTACACATAGAGCACTCAAATCTTTAATATCATATTGAAAATAGCACTATTCTCACTTTTTGAAAGTGACATACACCTTGAAGTGTAATGTAAATATGAAAGTTTAGGAAAAAGATATGTAAATACGTAAGTATTGTGTTAAGAATATAAATTTTCCAAAAAAGTACAAGTTTCTCACCATTCTTTCGATGCATTCGAGACGAAAACCAAAGAGAGCATTAATATCAGCAGCCTCGTGATTTCCTCGAATTAAATGGACATTCTCTGGATATTCTATCTGTAAAGAGTTGGAATAGAATACAGCGAACAAAAACGTTGCAAATAAAAACTAGTTGTGAAAAATCATAAAAGGCATTGAGGCTTAAACTGCACCTTAAGAGCAAGAAGCAAGCATATGGTTTCCAAACTATGTTGTCCTCGATCAACATAATCTCCCAGAAACAAATAGTCAATATATCTGAAATATTCAAGTTGATGTATCAAAATATAAATATTAAATACAAGGAAGATTTACATAAAAACCACTCATTCCTATGCAATTATATATCCAACACCTGTACTTCAATTTTTACATGCCAGTCACCTTATCTATGTATGAAAAGGTGTATTTCACTTTTTAAAAGTTAAAATAATGGTATTTTTTACATGATATGAAAGACTTGGGTGGCACAAATGTAAAATAGTAAATTTAAGGTGTTAGATATGTAAATAGATAGGAATTGGGTGACATGTATGTAAACGCCCCCGAATACAAATGCTGCTCAAGCATTGCCCTAAGAAGTTTTTCCATTAATGCGCACAAGGTTATGTAGAGTTCCGTAAAATTTGAAATTAACTATTTGATGACATATTTTGAATCTATTTACTTCAAAGAGATTCACCAAAACAAAAGCTTTAGGCATTAATGTTGATTGTACCAAGAACTAGCCTAAGAATATGGAAACCAATCAACCACATTTAATACAACAACTAGAGCTAAGGTGCTAGTTTAGAACATTCTGAAAAGTCAAGAATAGTCTTTTAGTATATTTAATTATTGTTTAAATTTAGTTAACATGCATTATAGAAAAGATAGATTATGTTCGACGCGGAAGATCTGTAAGCAACATTTAGGATGGGAACAGGAGACATTTCACCTAAAACAATTTGGATTTCAGGTTTGATTCTTTTAACAAATTTAGGTCAGGCCTCTTTGAGGTATCAAAGGAACGAAGACCAAAATTCTGATATTTTCTTCTCTGTTCCACCAGCCAACATTCAGCTGAGTAATCCAGGGTCTCACTGGATGAGTAATCCTTTAAGTGTGCATATTGCATTAAACTAAAAGAAATAAATACAAAAAAGAACAAAAAACAGATCCTCAAACTTGTGCAAAAGAGGCACTAGCCTTGCGGAGAATGACAAAAAGATTCGATGATTCAGGGGCCGAATCAAAAGTAAACCTATAAGTAAGAGCCCTTTGGGCACAAAAGTGGTCAGCTTAATTTAGATCTCGGGGAATTAAACAAAAAATAACCTGTCTAAAAGAACAGAAAAAAGTAAAAGTGCTGCAATGCTCTAGGTCTTCCTTCCAGGTCTTTTGCTCCATCGACTCGAATGAAGTTGATGATGTTGGTGTTGTCACTCTCCACCATTAAGCCTTTATTCTCACGCATCCAATAGTGGAACATCTCACCGGGTGAGTAATCAAGGGTCTCATTGGGTGGGTGCAAGATGCGAGAAGAGCACCTTGCTAGGGGTGTGCATTATTTGGAAAAAAAAAAAAAAAAAACAAAACCGAACAAAAACAAATAAATTTGATTGATTTGGCTCAGGTTCAAAAATAAATTTTGGTTTTTAATTTTAAAAAAACTCAATATTCGGTTTTTCAAAACTAATAAAGAACAAATCGTATCCAGGAGCCATATTCAAGTATCTCAGAATTTTTTTTATTGCTTCCAAATGATTCTTATTTAGGATTCATGTGATGCCTTACTGCAATGACTAAGTATGCAATATCAGATTTTGTGTGTAATAGGTAAAATAGTTTAATGATTTCCTTTATCAATTGGACAACTTTTCTCAATTCCATTCAGCTCTATGTTGAAATTCATAGTTGTGTCAGTAGGTTTACACCCAAGTATGCATGCAGTTTCACTTAATAGGTCTAATGTACTTCCTTTGGGATATGACAATTCTCTCCATAGGCCGAGCTACCTCCATTCACAAAAGATATCGGAGATTTTTAAGATCTTTGATCTCAAATTATGTGGCAAGTGTCCTTTTAGTGTGATAATTTTTTCTGAATCATCACCCCTAAAAATAATATTATATACATATACTATGAGAGTATCAATTTTCTCTAGAATTAGATTTCACAAACAATGTATGGTTAGTTTGACATTGATCATATCCATTTATAATCACTGTTTTAACAAAGATATTAAACCAATTACAAGGAAATCGCTTCAAGCTGTGTATAGAATTATTCAAATTGCAAACAAACGTATCATTTGACATATTTTTCCAAACCTAGAGGTATATTCCTGACTTCTTCATTAAGGTCACTATTCAAGAAGGCATTTTTGACATCAAGTTGGTATAGAGGTCAATCTTGATTTACTGCAAGATAGAGTAAAAACAAACCATATTAAATTTGGCAACATATGCAAATATTTCTTGATAGTCAATCACGTATGAGTGCATGAAGCTTTGACAACCAGTCTAGCTTTGAATCTCTTTGTACTGTCATCTCCTTTATATTTGACCGTGAATATCCATTTGCAGCCTACAAGATTTTTCCATGCGGTAACTTTGTAAGTGTCCATGTGTTATTCTTTTCTAGGGCCTGAATTATTCTTCAACTATCTGTTTTTATGTTGAAACCTTTAGCGCCTCTTGAATAGAGTTGGGAATCTACACAATATTAAGATTTGTCATAAAAGCTTTGTATGATGGTAGAAACTTCCACGAGCTACATATCCTTCAATAAGATGATCAGTGCACCCTCGGTTACCTTTCCTATGGGCAAATGGTTGATTAAAGTCATCAACCATCGATTTAAGAGAGTCATGAGTTGAGAAATCTAAGCCATTATGATTATCAAGAGGACTTGATTCTGGCTCTTGACATGAGAATTCATTCCTTGTACAACATTGGCAATAAGATTTCATTGAGAAACTTCAACTTCTTCCACAGTTAGAGTATTATTTGAGGGAGTATGATTGCAAATCATTGGAAAAAATGACAGTTTGAGAATAAGATGTGACCAACTCATGCAAGTTTACATGAATTTCAAAAGACTAGCAATAATCCTAAGAATTTCTTAAGTGGATCACTAAAATCTAACAAAGTGCATTTCTAGGATACTCTTCTGGATCAAAGTGAATCTACATTGATTTTGTTCCATGATATAGGTAGAATAGAAGAGACCGTTAAAAAAAAACAAACCTCACAAGTTGAAAGCTACAACAAGATGTTTAGAAGGACTATAAAACAAAGGATAAAATATGAAACCCACCTCCGCTCGTCTAACTCCCAATGAATTTTACTATTTTGAACTATTAAGGGAAACATGCAAAGAGCTTGTTTGGACAATTCGTGATAATTGAGTCAATCAACAAGGCATACTAACTCTCTGACAATGTTGAGGGAGATAAGTATAGGCTTGCCATATAAATCAAATGAATGTGAAGTGCTCTTCATTATGCAAATCAAAGTCAATTAATTAAAGAGCAATGGGAAATCATCTAAATAGGGAACTAAGAACTTCCTGTTAGCAAGCTTGTTGAAAGGATAGGTGATGTAAAACAATATGTGGAGTTGTTCTAACTCTTACAAAAATTAATTTTCAAAGGTAACATTCATTTGTACTTTCACAAATAACATACCTGAATAACATTAGAGTGTTTTGGACATAATTTGGTCAAGATATGGTTTAGATTTATTTCTAAATACTTTCATAGAGTATTTTAGGGGTAGAATTAGGCGATATCAACAATCTAGATTCATCAGTAGTCGATCTTGGTAAAAAATGCGGTCTGTAATGGTTTTTTTTCATCTAGCTGGAATAGAACAAATGGAGCTTCTTTTAGAACTAAAACCCACTTGCAAAACCCCATAGAAAGTGTAAAAAATTTTCTTCTTGGACCAACCCAAGAAACCTCATATTAGATACCACATTTCTCTTTTTCCTTGGCAGCCCAAATTAATTTGATACTACATCTTTGAAAGTGGAGCACATTTTCAGTCCAGACTCCTAACGTAGCTCTACGTGTCACGGAGATTATTCCTGAGTTATTTTCAATAATTCCGAAATAACCCAAAAATAAAGACCGCGGGTTATTTCTGGATTATTTCAGGATTATTGAAAATAACCAAAAAATAACATGAAAATAGCTCAGGAATGACCTCCGCGGCACGTAGAGCTACATAAGGAGTCCGCACAGAAAAATTAGGCTTGAAAGTGATCACATTATTGAAACCGGAGTTTAACTCAAATCATGACCAAATGAAGATATTTATTGCTGAATTCAAAAGTTACAACGATGACTCCTCAACATAAATAAAATAAAACATGCAAACGTTCAAATGACACCGATGACTCAAAATAAGAATAAGACAGCAAAAAAAATGCAAATGGCTCTCTAGATGATAGCAGCAGCCCCACGAAGGGGAGGAAGGGAGCTGCAGCAATGCTGCAAGGTGGCCGGCAGTAGGTGGCTGTGGCACTAGAGGAAGTGGGAGTGGTGTCGACCTGCTGGAAAGTGTCTGACAGCAGGTGCTGCAGTGCTGGAGAGAGTAGGAGTGATGGAGGCTTGCTGGGAGCAGGCTGGCAGCAAATGGCTGCGGCGTAGGAGGAAGTAAGAGGGGTCTCGGCCTGCTGGAATGTGGCTGGCAGCAGGTAGCTGCGGTGTAGGAAGAGAGCAACAGGTGCTGGCAGTTGTCTGGCAGAAGCAAGAGGGATGGCGGCCCACCGAAAGGGGGCTGCAGAAAGGTCAACCTGCTGGAGGTGGTCAGTGGCAGCATGTCAGAGGTTGGAGAAAGAAGGCGGAAGAATAGGGGAGAGATAATCATCACCTTAAATGAGTTACAGCCGGAGCACTTTCTCGTCATCGGATACAGTCCTCGAAAGGGAGAAATAACGGAGGCAGATTTGAATTAGGAAGGGAATAGAAAAAAGCAACGGATAGAATAGGAAGGGAATTGAGATAGAAATGTTGATCACTTGCCACTCGTCATAAAGAAGAAATAAATTTTGAATCTAGAAGAGGACGATTTTGAAGAGAAATTTGAATGAGATTCAATGTAAGGAATTTAGACTTATCTATTATATCGATTTATTAACATGTTCACAACTTACACGAATACAATTATCAAAATAATTAAATTTAGTCCTACGCACATGTTAGAATATGTATGCCTCTATGTATGAATGTTCAGTCGATGTAACATGTACATAGAGAGAGTTAGGAGCCAATCCGGCTAGCAGGAAACTTATATTTTCCAATTTAATCACTAATAAATATTATCTTTCATGCTACCAAACTATAAATAAAACAGAATAATTTATGTGAAAATTCTGATCCGATGTCATCTTGGCAATCTACAGGACTTGTGCCACCTTTCCATTGGCTCCACCAACCTTGCAAAAAGCTCCTCCATTAGAAGTAATGCTATTCAGACATGTGAATACTTGATCAAGCAGTCTGACAGCCATCATTTCGTGTGGAATGATATTTTAAATCCTAAATTGAATGTAATTAATCAGGTTAATTAATTTCCTATTTTTTTCTACTTTATAGGTAACTATTTTCTTATAAAATATTATATCTATACTACCCATTAAAAAATAGACTAATCTTCTCTCATATTTTTTAATATGGTATCAAAGGCTATCTTTAGCTTGCATTATTCTCTATCATCTATCTTTCATACATTCTTCCACATCCTATTAGAATTTTAATTCATCCTCATCCTGCCTCTAAGAAGTTACTGATTTTAGCCATGATGATAGAAAAACATTGAAAGGCCTTGGAAATGAGAACCTCCTATAGTTTCGCCACCAGCCATGAATCAAGATCATATAGAACACTAGCATCCAAAAAATCTTTTCCAAGCCATTTTCAATCAATGTCCTAAACGAATATCCACAATCTTGGATCGTGGATGCTAAGGCCCTGATCATATCACATGAGATGCCTACTTATTTCAAACCTTTCATTCCATTTTAAAAGGACTATATACTAAGAGTTGATGACGGATCAACATCGCAAGTGGCTGGCATTACACCATCCATGTCGCTTCCACTTTGGCTCTTCACCAAATTTTATTGGTTCATAAACTTTCATGTAACTTATTATTAACCAATAAAATTGTCAATAATATGAACTATATTACAATTTTCTTCTTTCTCATTGTGAATTCCAAAATAGAAACTTGGGAAAAATAATTGCTAAGGAGCAAGAGAAAAATGCTTTGCGAGTATATTGTTTCAAGAAAACAATCATGTTGTAGCACTTTGCCTTGAGCATTCAAATTTTAAGTACCTAAAAAGATATTTCCCTCTTTTCATCACCATAGTCTTTGAAGCGTCTCAATGCAAAACTTATCAATTATCTAAATATACTCGCACTTGCTACCATAACAACCTTATAAAGCAACTAAACCTTCTGCATCCATTCATTGTGCCGTCCAAGGCCCATCTTAGGAGCATGATAATTTATATATTTCGTTGATAGACAAAAAAAAAATATATATATATTTGAACATTTCTATTAAAAAACAAGCCAAAAATCAGTTATATTTTCAAAAATTCCACTCTATAAATACCCAATTCAAAACCCAGATTCAAGTTCTCAAAGCTCACGATAAAAAAAAATATTTTAATTCCAATAATGGGAACTACTTCCTCCAACAAAGAATTATTGATGCAGGGCTTGCTTGGGTTGAACAAGCCGGTTCAACAAGGAGGCTAGATTGACCGGTTCTTCTTATAAATACATTGTTTGTTGTTTTAGGGTTCAAATTTTGTTTCTGATTACAAATTTCTACCTATAGGTGTTTTCGGTTGTATCCAAGAACAGATGTTGCTTTGATTGTATCCTGCTTCGAGGTGGTAACTACATTTACCTAATTCCTCACGCAATCCCATCTCCTGCTCACTACCCTACAACCTACGTCTCCCCTTCCTACTTCCAGCCGCCGGACACCCTACCACCCCCTTTCTCCCTGCTTTCAGTCACCGACCACCCAACCATTTCTCCTTCCCTGTTTCCAGTCGTCGACCACCCCTCACCATCTCACCTGCCATTTCAAATTATTGCCCTACCTAACAGCCAACCTTCCTCCCTCATCCGGTTCAACCCCTCCAACCGAGCAGCACCACCACAATCTAAGCCCTAGTCGTTTTTCATGTTTTCAAGTGTCGAGTTTGTAACCCACTTCTAATTTCAGCAATAAAGTATTATTCCATTGTGATTTTTTGGTTAACAACATAATCGAAGGTATTTGGAAGAGGGTAAGAGATGAAAACTGTTGTTGAACAACTCAACAACAGAATTGGCATGATTGACAACTATCCGGGCTGAAAATAGCAAGTCGAGCAACAAAATGGCTAGATACGAGTGGCGAGGATATTTCAAAACTTGTTCTTGAGCAAGGTACAGATCCACCACTTGCAAAAGGAAAAGGATGCAATAGTGGAAAACATAAAACAGTGAATAAAATTTCAAAGCACAATAACAATAATCAAAAGTGTCCAAACAACTAAAAAACACACATAAATAGCCTCCTAATAGAAAGTACCCTAAATAGAAAAAAGAAAATAGGAAAAAAATAAAAAAAGCAAAAAAAAAAAAAGGGTTGAAATCAACAGTTGGCGCTGCGATTGCGGGAATTTCTGCTGTCCTGTGGAATCCTACGTTTGCGGGATCAATTCTGCGATTCACTCGGACCCATCATTACGCCCCCACATCGCATGCACATTAGACCAGATATCACAACTGNGATATTGGAGATTTTTGAGATCTTCGATCTCAAATTATGTGGCAAGTGTCCTTTTTAGCGTGATAATTTCTTTTGAATCATCACCCCTAAAAATAATATTATATACATATACTATGGGAGTATCAATTTTGTCTCTAGAATTAGATTTCACAAACAATGTATGTTTAGTTTGACATTGATCATATCCATTTATAATCACTGTTTTAACAAAGATATTAAACCAAATACAAGGAAATTGCTTCAAGCTGTGTATGCACTTCTTCAAATTGCAAACAAACATATCATTTGGCCAATTTTTCCAAACCTAGAGGTATATTCCTGACTTCTTCAATAAGGTCACTATTCAAGAAGACATTTTTGACATCAAGTTGGTATAGAGGCCAATCTTGATTTACTGCAAGATAGAGTAAAAACAAACCATATTAAAGTTGGCAACATGTGCAAATATTTCTTGATAATCAATCACGTATGATTGCATGAAGCTTTGACAACCAGTCTAGCTTTGAATCTCTTTGTACTGTCATCTCCTTTATATTTGATCGTGAATATCCATTTGCAGCCTACAAGATTTTTCCATGCGGTAACTTTGTAAGTGTCCATGTGTTATTCCTTTCTAGGGCTTGAATTATTCTTCAACTGTCTGTTTTTATGTTGAAACCTTTAGCGCCTCTTGAATAGAGTTGAGAATCTACACAATATCAAGATTTGTCATAAAAGCTCTGTATGATGGTAGAAACTTTCCACAAGCTACATATCCTTCAATAGGATGACTAGTGCACCCTCAAGTACCTTTACTGTGGGCAAATGGTTGATTAAAGTCATCAACCATCAATTTAAGAGAGTCATGGGTTGAGGAATCTAGGTCATTATGATTATCAAGAGGACTTGATTCTGGCTCTTAACACGAGAATTCATTCCTTGTACAACATTGGCAATAAGATTTCATTGAGAAACTTCGACTTCTTCCACAGTTAGAGAATTATTTGAGGGGGTATGATTGCAAATCATTGGAAAAAATGACAGTTTGAGATTAAAATGTGACCAACTGATGCAAGTTTAGATGAATTTTAAAAGACTAGCAATGATACTAAGAATTTCTTAAGTGGATCACTAAAATCTAACAAAGTGCATTTCTAGGATACTCTTCTGGATCAAAGTGAATCTACATTGATTTTGTTCCATGATATAGGTAGAATAGAAGAGACCGTTAAAAAAAAAACAAACCTCACAAGTTGAAAGCTACAACAAGACGTTTAGAAGGACTATAAAACAAAGGATAAAATATGAAACCCACCTCCGCTCGTTTAACTCCCAATGAATTTTATTATTTTGAACTATAAAGGGAAACATGCACCACAAAGAGCTTGTTTGGACAATTCGTGATAATTGAGTCAATCAACAAGGCATACTAACTCTCTGACAATGTTGAGGGAGATAAGTATGGGCTTGCCATATAAATCAAATGAATGTGAAGTGCTCTTCATTATGCAAATCAAAGTCAATTAATTAAAGGGAAATGGGAAATCATCTAAATATGGAAATAAAAACTTCCAGTTAGCAAGCTTGTTGAAAGGATAGGTGATGTAAAACAATATGTGGAGTTGTTCTAACTCTTACAAAAATTAATTTTCAAAGGTAACATTCATTTGTACTTTCACAAATAACATACCTGAATAACATTAGAGTGTTTTGGACATAATTTGGTCAAGATATGGTTTAGATTTATTTCTAAATACTTTCATAGAGTATTTTAGGGGTAGAATTAGGCCATATCAACAATTTAGATTCATCAGTAGTCGGTCTTGGTAAAAAATGCGGTCTGTAATGGTTTTTTTTCATCTAGCTGGAATAGAACAAATGGAACTGCAACCCACTTGCAAAACCCCATAGAAAGTGTAAAAAATTTTCTTCTTGGACCAACCGAAGAAACCTCGTATTAGATACCACATTTCCCTTTTTCCTTGTCAGCCCAAATTAATTTGATACTACATTTTTGAAATTGGAGCGCATTTTATAAATTAATTTGATACAGGGTTATTTCGGTATTATTGAAAATAACTAAAAAATAACCTGAAAATAACTCAGGAATAACCTCCGCGACACGTAGAGCTACGTCAGGATTCTGCACAGAAAAATTAGGCTTGAAAGTGATCACATTATTGAAACCAGAGTTAACCCAAATCATGACCAAATGAAAGATATTTATTGCNCGCGACACGTAGAGCTACGTCAGGATTCTGCACAGAAAAATTAGGCTTGAAAGTGATCACATTATTGAAACCGGAGTTAACCCAAATCATGACCAAATGAAAGATATTTATTGTTGAATTCAAAAGTTACAACGACGACTCCTCAACATAAACAACATAAAACATGCAAACGTTCAAGTGACACCGATGACTCAAAATAAGAATAAAACAGCAAAAAAAATGCAAACGGCTCTCTAGATGATAGCAGCAGCCCCACGAAGGGGAGGAAGGGAGCTGCAGCAATGCTGCAAGGTGGCTGGCAGTAGGTGGCTGTGACACTAGAGGAAGTAGGAGTGGTGTCAACCTGCTTGAAAGTGTCTGATAGCAGGTGCTGCAGTGCTGGAGAGAGTAGGAGTGATGGAGGCTTGCTGAGAGCAGGCTGGCAGCAAATGGCTGCGGCATAGGAGGAAGTAAGAGGGGTATCGGCCAGCTGGAATGTGGCTGGCAGCAGGTAGCTGCGGCGTAGGAAGAGAGCAACAAGTGCTGGCGGTTGTCTGGCAGATGCAGGAGGGGTGGCGGCCCACCGAAAGGGGGCTGCAGAAAGGTCGACCTGCTGGAGGTGGTCAGTGGCAGCATGCCAGAGGTTGGAGAAAGAAGGCGGAAGAACAGGGGAGATAGTCATCACATTAAATGAGTTACAGCCGGAGCACCTTCTCGTCATCGGATATAGTCCTCGAAAGGGAGAAATAACGGAGANCAGCATGCCAGAGGTTGGAGAAAGAAGGCGGAAGAACAGGGGAGATAGTCATCACATTAAATGAGTTACAGCTGGAGCACCTTCTCGTCATCGGATATAGTCCTCGAAAGGGAGAAATAACGGAGACAGATTTGAATTAGGAAGGGGATAGAAAAAGGCAAAGGATAGAATAGGAAGGCAATTGAGACACAGATGTTGATTGCTTGCCACTCGTCATAAAGAAGAAATAAATTTTGAATCTAGAAGAGGACGATTTTGAAGAGAAATTTGAATGAGATTCAATGTAAGGAATTTAGACTTATCTATTATATCGATTTATTAACATGTTCACAACTTACACGAATACAATTATCAAAATAATTAAATTTAGTCCTATGCACATGTTAGAATATGTATGCCTCTATGTATGAATGTTCAGTCGATGTAACATGTACACAGAGAGAGTTAGGAGCCAATCCGACTAGCAGAAAACTTATATTTTCCAATTTAATCACTTAAAAATATTACCTTTCATGCTACCAAACTATAAATAAAACAGAATAATTTATGTGAAAATTCTGATCCGATGTCATCGAGGCAATCTACAGGATTTGTATGACCTTTCCATTGGCTCCACCAACCTTGCAAAAAGCTCCTCCATTAGAAATAATGCTCTTCAGACATGTGAATACTTGATCAAGCAGTCTGACAGCCATCTCGTGTGGAATGATAGTTTAAATCCTAAATTGAATGTAATTAATCAGGTTAATTAATTTCCTATTTTTTTCTACTTTATAGGTAACGATTTTCTTATAAAATATTATATCTATTCTACCCATTAAAAAAAATACTAATCTTCTCTCATATTTTTCAATATGGTATCAAAGACCATCTTTAGCTTGCATTATTCTCTATTATCTATCTTTCATACATTCTTCCACATGCTGTTAGAATTTTAAGTCATCCTCATCCTGCCTCAAAGAAGTTACTGATTTTAGCCATGATGATAGATAAACATTGAAAAGCCTTGGAAATGAGAACCTCCTATAGTTTCGCCACCAGCCATGAATCAAGATCATATAGAACACTAGCATCCAAGAAATCTTTTCCAAGCCATTTTCAATCAATGTCCTAAACGAATATCCACAATCTTGGATCGCGGATGCTAAAGCCCTGATCATATCACATGAGATGCCTACTTATTTCAAACCTTTCATTCCATTTTAAAAGGACTATATACTAAGAGTTGATGATGGATCAACATCACAAGTGACTGGCATTACACCATCCATGTCGTTTCCACTTTGGCTCTTCACCAAATTTTATTGGTTCATAAACTTTCATGTAACTTATTATTAACCAATAAAATTGTCAAAAATATGAATTATATTAAAATTTTCTTCTCTCATTGTGAGTTCCAAAATAGAAACTTGGGAAAGATAATTGCTAAGGAGCAAGAGAAAAATGCTTTGCGAGTATATTGTTTCAAGAAAACAATCATGTTGTAGCACTTTGCCTTGAGCATTCAAATTTTAAGTACCTAAAAAGATATTTCCCTCTTTTCATCACCATAGTCTTTGAAGCGTCTCAATGCAAAACTTATCAGTTATCTAAATATACTCGCACTTGCTACCATAACAACCTTATAAAGCGACTAAACCTTTTGCATCCATTCATTGTGCCGTCTAAGGCCCATCTTAGGAGCACAATAATTTATATATTTCGTTGATAGACAAAAAAAAAAAGATTATTTGAATATTTCTATTAAAAAACAAGCCAAAAATCAGTTATACTTTTCAAAAATTCCACTCTATAAATGNTTCATTGTGCCGTCTAAGGCCCATCTTAGGAGCACAATAATTTATATATTTCGTTGATAGACAAAAAAAAAAGATTATTTGAATATTTCTATTAAAAAACAAGCCAAAAATCAGCTATACTTTTCAAAAATTCCACTCTATAAATACCCAATTCAAAACCCAGATTCAAGTTCTCAAAGCTCACGATTAAAAAAAATATTTTCATTCCAATAATGAGAACTACTTCCTCCAACAAAGAATTATTGATGCAGGGCTTGCTTGGGTCAAGCCGGTTCAACAAGGAGGCTAGACTGGCCGGTTCTTCTTATAAATACATTGTTTGTTGTTTTAGGGTTCAAATTTGTTTCTGATTACAGATTTCTACCTATAGGCGTTTTCGGTTGTATCCGAGAACAGATGTTGCTCTAATTGTATCCTGCTTCGAGGTGGTGACTACCTTTACCTAATTCCTCACGCAATAGCATCTCCTGCTCACTACCCTTCAACCTATGCCTCCCCTTCCTACTTCCAACCGCCGGACACCCTACCACCCCCTTTCTCCCTGCTTTCAGTCACCGACCACCAAATCATCTCTCCTTCCCTGTTTCCAGTTGTCGACCACCCCTCACCATCTCAGCTGCCATTTCAAATCATTGCCCTAANTCAACCTATGCCTCCCCTTCCTACTTCCAACCGCCGGACACCCTACCACCCCCTTTCTCCCTGCTTTCAGTCGCCGACCACCAAACCATCTCTCCTTCCCTGTTTCCAGTCGTCGACCACCCCTCACCATCTCAGCTGCCATTTCAAATCATTGCCCTACCTAGCAGCCAACCTTCCTCCCTCATCCGGTTCAACCCCTCCAACCGAGCACCACCACCACAATCTAAGCCCTAGTCGTTTTTCATGTTTTCAAGTGTCGAGTTTGTAACCCACTTCTAATTTCAGAAATAAAGTTTTATTCCATTGTGATTTTTTGGTTAACAACAGAATCAAAGGTATTTGGAAGAGGGTAAGAGATGAAAACTGTTGTTAAACAACTCAACAGAATTGGCATGATTGGCAACTATCCGGGCTGAAAAAAGCAAGTCGAGCAACGAAATGGCGAGATACGAGTGGCGAGGATATTTCAAAACTTGTTCTTGAGCAAGGTACAGATCCACCACTTGCAAAAGGAAAAGTATGCAATAGTGGAAAACATAAA
>JXCR01092480.1:103844-168167 GCA_002079205.1 Phalaenopsis hybrid cultivar | reverse complement strand
ATAATGCTATCTTCAATATATACGCCTCTCAGAGACAGCATAAAAAATAGACAAGCGAGTTTTTCAGTATGCCTCAAATAGTTACTGCATGTCATCCTCTCCAAGCCATATGGAAAGGCTTTGCTTCATACAAAAGAATTTTGATTCAAATTCCACCACAACTATGAAACAAAAATGGTTTTGAAAAAAAAAAAATGCAATGTCACTATCGTTTTGTAGCATTTTTTTCCAATGTCTTACTAAAAATTCCTCCTTTTTAATGATTGGCAATGAGGAATAATTTATATCTAACCAAAATAAATCCATCAATTAATTTCGTAGTATGCCGCATGAGTCGACAATATGCCGGGAGTCAAAACAACTTACGTGATATCTCCAGCAGTTGATGGGAAACCATATTCATCAAATAAACGCATTAGATCTCCAAACTGTCCATGAAGATCACCAAATACTTTGACTGGCGCTCTTAGCTGAAGAACAGTAGGCTCTTGCATGAATATCTGCTCAGCAGCATAGCAAAGCTCACCAACTTCATAAGAATCAAGTAAAAAGCTTCGGTCAGAAGGAGCTCTCCAGTTTCTTGGCCTAAGAAGCAAAGATATAATCTGCAAAAAGAGAAATAAAAGCAAAAAAGACAGGTCTTTATTCTTAAAAAATAACAAAAAATGAAGCTATAATCCTACCTTCTTATGCAAGCCCTGTGGAGACTTCTGCCTGTTTAAGAATTTCTTAGGTGGATAGGTCTGATCACCATTTACTGGATACATTCTTCTACTCTCATTTTCAAAGTGATCCAAGGAAAGTTGCCGTATCAATCCGCCTAAGTTACCAATAGCTTCTTTAGCAACTACAACCTGCAACATAATAATAAAAATAATAGAAGGAAAAAAAACTACAACCTGCAACATCATTGCAATGGACAAACAGAATGATGAAAACTAGCAAATCATTCAACAAGCAATCGTAATAGATAAAAAAAGTCAAAATAGTCCCATGACTCTTTATCATGGGTCATTTTAATCCCAGGGTTAAGTGTCAATTTAGTCCCTATAAACATTTGAAGAGGCTAACATGGTCCTCCGTGGGGACTTTTCAGCCCATATTAAAAGAATCAAGACAAATTAGACACTTTTATAAACTCTAGAATTAAAATGACCCCATATAAGNTTGCCGTATCAATCCGCCTAAGTTACCAATAGCTTCTTTAGCAACTACAACCTGCAACATCNTTGCCGTATCAATCCGCCTAAGTTACCAATAGCTTCTTTAGCAACTACAACCTGCAACATCAAAAAAAAAAAATAATAATAATAATAATAAATAATAGAAGGAAAAAAAACTAAACCTGCAAAATCATTGCAATGGACAACCAGACTGATGAAAACTATCAAATCATTCAACAAGCAATCGTAATAGATAAAAAAGTCAAAATAGTCCCATGACTCTTTATCATGGGTCATTTTAATCCCAGGGTTTATAAGTGTCAATTTAGTACCTAAAAACATTTGAAGAGGCTAACATAGTCCTCTGTGGGGACTTTTCATCCCATATTAAAAGAATCAAGACAAATTGGACACTTTTATAAACTCTGGAATTAAAATGACCCCATATAAAAAATCAGGGGATTATGTTGGCTCTTCACTCAATCGTAATAGCATACCGCTCGAGAATGCAACTTAACATCTGGTTGTGGGGTATTATTAGAACCAAAGGTATCGGCTTGGTCATTAGCTGAATTTGTAGATTCATTTTCTTGTGAAAGACCTTTGTCAGCTGAGGCACCCAATGCTTCCTGTGCGGCGCGCCAGACGGCACTAACAGCTTCTGCTTCAGCTGTAGAAGCCTCAACAAGCTTGTCAATGGACTTCTGATCCAAACTGGAGANGCTTCTGCTTCAGCTGTAGAAGCCTCAACAAGCTTGTCAATGGACTTCTGATCCAAACTGGAGAAAAAAAAACTATAAGTTTTTTCTCAAACCAATGATTAAAAATGAGCATACTTTTAANCTAACAGCTTCTGCTTCAGCTGTAGAAGCCTCAACAAGCTTGTCAATGGACTTCTGATCCAAACTGGAGAAACAAAAACTATAAGTTTTTTCTCAAACCAATGATTAAAAATGAGCATACTTTTATGAAAAGGACGAAAACTTAAACATAGAGAAACCTCGAACCCGTAGACGAGGATCTCGAGAGGCGATCATCCAATGATGGCTGCTGAGGAGAGTCAAGATGATCAATTTTGTTTGGTCTTTGGCTTGTCATTGACTGAGTCCTATCAATGGCATACATGGAGGAAGTGATTTCAAATTGATAAGGAGAGTTGTCCGCCACAAGAAAATCACCAAGGGGCACATCTGCAGAAATAGCATAAAGCAAGNGGAGAGTTGTCCGCCACAAGAAAATCACCAAGGGGCACATCTGCAGAAATAGCATAAAGCAAACAATATTAGGCTTCTGCTCCTTAAAATAAAATGAAGACCACTAAATTACTACAACTATAACTACTTAGTTGGACGATAGGAAAATAAAACAAATAAAAAAACAGCAAAATTTACATAGAATATGACACGGGATGCTCCCCGCTCTAGCGCGTTGGGCCGGTGCGCCTATNTATAACTACTTAGTTGGACGATAGGAAAATAAAACAAATAAAAAAACAGCAAAATTTACATAGAATATGACATGGGATGCTCCCCGCTCTAGCGCGTTGGGCCGATGCACCTAGGAGCAAACCGATCCAGCCATTCACGCTAGACCAGACTGGTCGATTGGCATTAAAATGCCTATTCACTTCGCTTGCCCTATTCTCCATCCCGCATCACAACATGCGCTCCGCTCACCTCCCCCGTGCCCTATTCTTCCACCTCTGCTGCTAGCCGTTTCTCCCTTCCATTTCTTTCACCTCCTTCCTTCCTAAGATTTTGCCTTTGTTGGTCCACCTCCCCCTCCTATTTATGCATGTTTTCTTCCCAAGATCTAACTAGCTTTTCGTGTGATTCATTTTTTCTGATTTCTGGTTGTATTCCTGGTGATTTTCCCTCTTGCGAGGGTTGTATTCTTCGACGGCGTGGTGCTACGGTTGTATCCCGCCAAGGTGGTGTGTACCACCGCGTCAACCCCTTCTTCCGACGTCGCCTCCTCCACTGCCCTCCTCCAGATTTCATCCTGGAGCTTGAATGGCCCCCTTATTCTGCTCCTTCCAGTGACATCAGCTGGCTGCCCCTCCTTACGGGACGCCACAACCCATTTCAACTCCTCCCCCATCAGTTTCAGCCCCGTCCAGCACCTCGTGACGACCATTCCAGCAAGCAACAGTACCTACAGCTGCAAGGTGGTGGTTTGAAGATGGAGGTGTTTTGACGCTGTCTTTCTTCCAACTTTAGCATTGGTTCGATTGGAGATCTCCACTGAGCGCCAGGAACAACTTCAAGCTCCTTTAGNCCCCCATCAGTTTCAGCCCCGTCCAGCACCTCGTGACGACCATTCCAGCAAGCAACAGTACCTACAGCTGCAGGGTGGTGGTTTGAAGATGGAGGTGTTTTGACGCTGTCTTTCTTCCAACTTTAGCACTGGTTCGGTTGGAGATCTCCACTGAGCGCCAGGAACAACTTCAAGCTCCTTTAGCATTTCTTGGTTTTCTTTAAGACGACAGTCTCCTACTCTTCATCTCGTGTGGGCTTTTCTTGTATCATTTGTGTTGGAGCTGGCGGTATGGAGGAAGACGTCACCACCTTTGCCGACTCCTTCTTCCCAGCCCTCCTCCAGCAAGCTATAGTACCTGCAGCCGCCCCTCCCAGCACTCCTCCAGCACCGACGTCCAATCCGACACCTTCTTAACCGCCAGGGACACCTCCCCAGCCTTCCGGCAAAGTCATAATCTCCACCCGTCCCTAATCAGGATTGTTTCTGCTCTTTGTAATACTTATTTTACTATTGTTGAGTTGCTACTTGTTATAATATCGTTTACATGTTGTGTTGTTTTCATCCAAGAGTCTGTGTTGTACTTTCCTTCAAAATCATTAATAGAATTGTGTCAGTTTGAGTCGTGGTTTTGATAAAATACGTTATCATTTGGTATCAGAACTAACAAAACCCTAGTCCTACCCTAGTGTCATTAGCATCCGCACCCACCTATTCCAACAATTTTTTATTTTTATTTTTATTTTCTCTTACTTCCCTCCTTTTCCCCGCATCCTTTTTGTCATTCTCTTCTTGTCCCTTCTTCCTCCCTCCTCTCTTCTCTTTCCCGAAACACTTATGGTCATGCCTCCTCGTAGATGTGCACCGGACACGACTCGAGAAGAAATAAAACGCTAGATTCGTTTTTTACAATAATTAGCCAAGATGGACGATGGGACTCAGGGTGACGTCACTCTCGACTATGATATCGAGATTCAAAGAGGAGACCGCGACGACGACTTAAATCTGTTTTATCGCGATGACGTCAACAACGACGAGCATCGCTCACGCCGTTTTGGCATTCGCTATCACAGAAGACCGCAGGAGGAGCCCACATTCAACACCCATCACAATTTCGACATCAAAATGGACCTTCCGGAATTCGACGGGAACATGGACCCCAATGACTTCATCAGCTGATTGAAAGAGATTGAACGGATCTTTGACTTAAAGAAAGTACCCGAGGCCAAATGGGTTAAGCTCACCGCGATCAAACTAAAGAAAAGTGCGTGTTATGGTGGGACAACTTGCAACGACAACGACAACACGATGGAGACGACAAGGTCAATGTGTGGGCCAAAACGAAAAAGATCACGCAAAAGAAATACCTGTCGCCCTACTATTGGCAAGACATGTTCATCTGATTCCACAACCTGTAGCAGCGTGATCTATCGGTCGAGGAATTCACGGCACAATTCGATCATCTACAAATGAAAGTGCGACCTGGTCTTACAAGAACAACACACAATCACCCGCTATCTCAAGAACTTAAAACCCTCCATTAGCAACATTGTCCAACTCCAACCATACTGGACGCTAAACAAAGTTCAGATCCTTGCATTNAAGCGCACTTCATTGAAGTGAAGTAGGGTTTTGCTTTGCTTGTGAAGCGCGTTTTTAAAACATTGAATTCCATTATTCATCAAGCAAATAAAAAATAAAAAAAATTTGACGACACATAGAATCCCAAATAATAGATTTCACTTATTAAAAATATTGATAATATATGCATTTGATTCCAATCAATTTGAAAGATTACACATTAAAATTCACATTATCTTCTCATGTAATGAAACCATTAATTTAAACATTTTTTTACACAATCAATGATCAAATGATGGAAAAAGCTCATGGAATCATTCGTTAGACTATTTAATAGTTAATAATGACCCTGTGAAAAATGGACAAGTTTAATTCTATATTTGAAGGAACATTAAAACCCAAATGAAAAAAAGAGTGATAACTTTAAGGAAAATTAAATTGATTCTACATATACACCCGCATATAATATACAGACTGATTTGCTCCTATACACATAATATACAAACAGATTTTCTCCTCCTTGGAGAAGAATGGCCTTCCTTCATTGCCTTGTTTGTCTCTAACCCTCATATTTTCTTTAAACTCAAAATCCAAATGTTGATTGACATATAAGACATAAAAATTACACACGGTTACAGTTTAATCAATTTTTAAGATAATTAAACCATTCATTAAAAAAACAAGGATTCTGATAACAATATGCAATTTGAGCCTTAGAGCAGCACCCTGTTGCAGAAATACCTGAGAGCACCAGATTCTCTTCCAACCAGGGAAGTCCTATTACTTTCATGAGTGGGAATTATGGAATTTTACCATTACTATCCGAGAAGTTTACATCTGTAGCATACAATTCTTTTACATTTACATTATCTCACACTGAAACCTTCATATTTACATGCATAACACATTGGTGTTTTAAACCTATGCATGAAAAGGTATATTTCACTCTTAAAAAGTGATGATAGTGCTATTTTTTGTGATACTAAAGATTTGAGTGCTATGTGCGTAAATATGAAAGTTTAGTTGTGAGATATCTAAATACATAAGGATTATGTCCTATGTATGTAAATGCACCTATCTTATAATGGTTGTGCCCAAGTGAGCAATATTAGGAGTACTGCTAAATCAAATGGATTGCAAATTGGGAAATTGCAAAAAGTGGAAACTTCAGAAAACATAAAATTTAAACACTCGACAGAACATAAAGCCTCTATCTAAAATGCCAGACAATAACTTACATTCCTAAACAAAATGGTAACATTAAACTTCAACAAAATCATCTTTTTTTTTTTTTCAAAAATACCTCCTTTCTTTCTTTTGAAAATAAAAATACCTCCTTTAAGGCCACCATAGACATAAATCTGAGATGCAGTAGCAGCAGATGCATGGCGGCAACGGCGCATGAGCTCTAAAGAAGGATCATAATCATTTGAAGATTTCTGTAAGCTAGATGCAGTAACAATGCCATTCCTATCGAGCCACACTCCAGCAGCAGTGTCAAGCACTTCATTAGAGGGAAATTTAGATAATTTGAGAAAATGAATGTGAAGCCATAAAAAGTAAAAAATGAAAGGGTCAAAATGGTCTACGGACTATTTATAAGAGGTCATTTTAGTCATGTGTCCACTTTAGTCCTTTGATAACTCATATCTGATCCAAAATAATNGACTATTTATAAGAGGTCATTTTAGTCTCAAACTATTAAATGTGTCCACTTTAGTCCTTTGATAACTCATATCTGATCCAAAATAAACCAAAAGATAGACTATTAAGATCACATTAGAAGATTCAATGAACTAAACTAAACACGTTTATATATTGGGACTAAAATGGCCCCTATAAATAGTTCAAGGATCATTTTTGACCTTTTTCNGACTATTTATAAGAGGTCATTTTAGTCTCAAACTATTAAATGTGTCCACTTTAGTCCTTTGATAACTCATATTTGATCCAAAATAATCCAAAAGATAGACTATTAAGATCACATTAGAAGATTCAAAGAACTAAACTAAACACGTTTATATATTGGGACTAAAATGGCCCCTATAAATAGTTCAAGGATCATTTTTTTGAAGTAAAATCCTTAAAGAACAGCGAATACCTGCAATAACACTTTCACCTTCAACAGTTTTTCCACCCCTAAGAACACCTCCAGTGACATGCAAGCGTGCACCCACAAATACCTAGTAAATAAAACTGAAATTAAGAGTTACACAAACAGGCAGCAGTTCATTTTCCAAGAGCATCCTTTATCTTATAGTGTGCAAAATAAATAAGGGACATTCACAGACATACCACTAAATTTTTATGTATATACATATTTAACAACTAAATTTTACTTTTAACAACTTTTAATGAGTGAAATATATCTTTTCATGCATATATAAGGTGGCATGTACAAAAAAAAAAAATTGAAGTTAAGGTGTTAGACATGTAAATACATAGGAATTGAGTGGTATGAATGCAAATCTTCCATAAAATAAATAGAGAAAAACTCATAACTCCAAAAATGGAGGCATCTGAGGGGACTGTCGAACTTGTGGTAATCAAAAAAGGGCTTTGGAATAAGTTTTGAATTCTTGCCATTAAATTAAAAAATGCAAGCACCAAACAAATTACTTACCGCTGAGTGTTGATACCGTGAAGAGGGTGAAATCCCTGGGGCTAAAGTCCACTCCCACCGGCCATTTGTATGCATCAGTAATCCATAAGCATCAGATTGTGGCTGTATGTACACATAAAAGCTTCTTCAGTCAGCCAAGCACCATGCAGCAGTGATAATTACAAAATAAAATCTTGAAATATGCCCAAATTGAATAAGAGCAATATCAGCACAATTTCTAAAGCAAATGACATGAAATTGTTCACTGATTGTTCATGCAATCAAAATCTTCGGCTCTAGAAACAGTGAACAAAATAATATTTATTTTTCACAATAAGTTTCTAATTTTAATTAGAGCATTCAAAGCGTCAACTCTAAGGTAGATAAAAAATTTCATGCTTTTTTTTGTACCAGGAAGAGAAAAAAAAAAAAAAAACCATCACTGCTCTCATATTTTTACTAGGCTTCAAGCTAGATGTTTAAATAAAACCTTCTTTGATAAAAGCCATTAATATACTCAAATCATTATCTTGCTAATATATTTTATTTAGAAAAGAATAAATAAGCCATAAGACACAATGTCTGCCATGGGATTCAAGCATAATATGTAATGAGCATTATCACTCAAATTAAAAAGAACAAAATAGCATGTAAGGGTAAGCTACAAAAACATGGCCAAAGACGGGTTGAAATAAGAAAAATTTTATACGGCTCCAGATGAGTCTCTTCCGCCACAAAGCAATAGCATGCCATCTGAACGAGCAGTGGCAGTTGCATACCTGAAAAATGAAGGCAACCATCAAACTTTTGAAAGAAACTAATAACAAAAACAGCTCACATAGATGTATCAAAATATAGAAACAAAAAGATCAGTTGGAGTAAAATTTTTTGTTTGGCAAAAACCAAAATATGTCAAATTTAAAGCATTCACAAACTTTTTTTTCTCTCCTTTTAAATCTTACATATTCCACAAATTGCATCAAAACATACAAAATCTAGCATCAAATGTGTACACTAAAATGGTTAAAGTTACCTTGCATTCCCTAAGTTTTACAGGAAAAGACCTAATATCCTCTTCAACAGCATATAACGAGTTTTCTATTGACATTAAAAGTGAAGTGCAAAATAAAATCTTTCAATTAAAATGACGCAAACAATGAATATGTGCAGACGAGTGTTCATTGCAGCTATGCCGAAGGTTAGTTTCCAATAGCCCTAGAACGAAAAAACCTAAAGCTAAAGTGAGTTTTTACTTTTTACATACTAACAACTTATTCTGAGGTGAAGACATCTTCTGCTATTAAAACCTATAGCTATATAAGTTAAAATACATGCCTTTCAAGACTTTCAAGTATCATTGTCATCTTCATTGGGTTATTCCAACATTTGAGATTGGTGTCTCAATTCTTCGTAATGCACTGATTGAAACTTCAGTTTAGATACTTTTTTTCTCTGAACTTTTAATCATGTTTCATATTTTGCATTTTGTACCACCTTTCACAACTTTGTTTAATATTAATCCCATCTCTCTACCGCATTGGTGCATCTTTAATTTCCATTATAGTGTTGAATCACCTAAATCTACTTTCTACAATAGCTTCAACAGGCTACATCAATCTCAATAATATAATAATTTTACGCTCGAACCTTCCTAATGTTACCACACATCCATCTTAACTTGATGATTTGGTGACAATCAACATAATTGTTCAAGATTTGCTTTTTATCAAACATTCAAATTCATACAACATAACTTTTTTTATTGGCATTATATAGAATAAAATTTTAAATTTTCATATAAGTATACTCAGTGCGTAGAGCTCCCGCTAATGCAAGACAGAGATGAGCTATTACATGCAATATAAACCCTATTTTTGCAATGAGATGGTTCCATGACTTGATCCTAGACCAAAATAATACGCTAGAGAAAACTTAACCAATACTTCAAGTTCGTAATCTAACTTCCAAATATTTTCCCATAATATAATTCTCTTAAGGCACTTCTCCATTTTACCACCCAATTTTATTTTACAATCATATCATTGTCAATATCCCCATTCTATGAACATAATGGATATAAAATAATATAAACCTTCATGGTAAAGGCTTTCAACTATATAGAATCTATACTCCATACAATTCAAGCAGGTTAGAAAAATAAAATATATGCACCCCTTTAATTTTCAGAAATAAACGAAGAAATTGTATCACAGTAATAATATCCAACACAACCACTTCAAAAGGCTTTGTTTGATCAGATCATTAATTAAGCTAAACAAATTATGAAGCTCACACAACTTGCACACAATTAATAAAACACTACATAAACTTTTGAAAGTCTGAAAATAGACAAATTTGCATAAATATGAAGCCTGTAAATGACAAATATCCATTAGCAACATGGCGGCTGTAGATTAAGATTGAACGATAGCATAATTTCCATCAAAATTAAGAATATAGATTCTCACATTCTAGCAGATGGTCTATCTCCTTCAGGATTGAGCTTTTGCCATCTATACGGTTTCTGTGCAGTATCCAAAGCCCAAGCATCAGATAGGACCCTCTTCCCTGAGTCATGATAGTCAACATGACTTCATTAATATGATTGCTCAAAAGAAACTAGGTAAGAGCATATCGATCCAGAATAATTGCAGGACTAGCTCTTCCACAAATATTGAAGAAATTGGATGAAAATTTCAAAAAAAAATGCAATTAGGCCAGCTATTTGGCATGTATTCAAGAGTTTGTTAGTATTAAAATCAAGGGTAGTCAAAAAGAGTTTGGGAGAAATGATGAAGTAAAAATGAATGTAAGCCGATACTATGAAAGATAGATAGGGAATGAGTAGCTAAGAAGAATGATGGGGGCAGCATTTATTAAAGATAAAGTATTAAAAAATGAATTTAGCTCGCATTGACAAATACAGTGCTAGTTAGAAAATGTACCAAATGATAACTAGATAAATCTAAATGTCAAAGGATTAGTAAGAGAGACTAAAAATAAAAAACAGCTTTAACGCATCATGCAAAATTCAATCAAACTGTAGAGATTAAGGATTCATGATGATGATAATGTCATGTTTAGACCATAAACATACATTAAAATGAAAACACAACCAGTATGGCATGCAATTCTATGCCAAATACTCAATCAACATAAAAGAAAATGCAATTCATCTTACTTTTAGTCAGCAAGTAGTCATGCTACTCTACATTAAATCAAATATACTACTATCAAATACATTAACATTAATAATGAGCCAAAATCATATTCATCCCTTGACCACAATTGAAATCGACACACCAAACGGTGATTACAAAAGCAAATGTAAGTACAAATTTAATTATATATACTACATAACTAGTTCACTTATTCTCACAGTTCATAAAGTTTTTATCATTTTCAAAATTCAAAAAAGGTAAGAAAATTTAATTTGAAAACAAAGAACTTTCACACACTCCTGATTTTATCTCTCCTCCAAGAACTATTGTGCCATCTAATCTAAAGTATGGAAGATCATGGCCAGTTACTAATCAATAACTGCTTCTAGAAAAATCATTACTTTTCATCATAACTGTTACACTTTTGCATTAAGAAACCAAATGAAGTAACTCATTTTGCTAATTCTGTTCAACTAAGAAAAACTTCAGGCAATTCTTAAACATTCTTCAACCAAACAAGAACATAAACTCCATTCTCATCAATATCAATATGTGAAAAAGTCAAAGGTACGTAACTTACCATCATTCCCGCTCACAGTCACAAGATAACGCTGCGCAACCAAGTCCATAGCATGGCCATACCGAGGCCCCGGACCAGCTCCCTGAACAACAACTCTACATCACCCAGAAACACACTTCATTAATCCANACCGAGGCCCCGGACCAGCTCCCTGAACAACAACTCTACATCACCCAGAAACACACTTCATTAATCCNCCAAGTCCATAGCATGGCCATACCGAGGCCCCGGACCAGCTCCCTGAACAACAACTCTACATCACCCAGAAATACACCTCATTAATAAAAAAAACCTAACAAACAGTCGTCCATCAAAACAAATCAGTCGTCTTGAACTCCACCTGTGCCACTTATACTTCTCATTGGTGATATCAAGAACATAGAGGTCATCAGTAGAATGCCCAGCAGGTCCTATTCCACCCTAACATCAAACAAAGAATCCAGTTCCACTTAACCCTAAAACTAACAAAAGAAAAAAGGGTAGAAGTCCACTCAAGTCTGCAACCAGNCAGTAGAATGCCCAGCAGGTCCTATTCCACCCTAACATCAAACAAAGAATCCAGTTCCACTTAACCCTAAAAGCAACACAAGAAAAATGGGTAGAAGTCCACTCAAGTCTGCAACCATCACCTGAAACACTACCATGGTGCCAACCACCGCAGCAGCATGAGCAGCCCTATGCGACGGCGCCTCCCCCGCCGGTTGAATCCTGAAAACCAATCAAACCACACATACCTCAAACCCAGCTCAAAAGGACCAGGAAAGATTCAATTTTTTTCATACCTAGTCCATTTCTTGGTCAATATATCATAAGAGTGCACCGAATTCGTCACTCCAGCCAGCCCTTCGCATCCCCNGCAGCAGCATGAGCAGCCCTATGCGACGGCGCCTCCCCCGCCGGTTGAATCCTGAAAACCAATCAAACCACATATACCTCAATCCCAGCTCAAAAGACCAGCAAAGATTCAATTTTTTTCATACCTAGTCCATTTCTTGGTCAATAAATCGTAAGAGTGCACCGAGTTCGTCACTCCAGCCAGCCCTTCGCATCCCACCAGAAACCAAATCAATCGGCGTGCAGAAAACAAGATAAAGAAGATAGAAGGGGTTGGAGTTAATGAAGAGATTACTGATGCCGGGAATGAGTCCGCCGCCCTCCACGGCAGTAGCACCACCAAAGAGGATGAGGCGAGGGCCATGGAACTTCGTCGCACCAACAGCTGTGAGCGTGTGAGCGCAGCGAGGACCAGGTGCATCTTCGTCGGTGTCCCAGAAGGCTTCGAGGTGGCGGTAAGTCGGCGCAGGGACCAACCACGGTTTCGTCGCCGACATCGTCGATACCCGGCGCTTCCGCCGGAGATGAAGTTGGTGTTCGGATTCAGCAAGAGCTGTAAAAAATGTGTTTTTCTTCTTGTTGCTCTTTGAGGGAGAAGATGTGGCACTTCTGTGGAAGGAGTAAACGCGGCTTGAGGACGGAGGGAGTTGCCTTCCATATTTGTTGTGTGGCTAACGGCACCTACATCTGCCAAGTAGGGTGGCACTTCGACTCACCTGAGAAGGCCGGCTTGGCAGCAAGTAAGATTTATCCAAGTAAATTTCAGAATTTTGATTCAGTAAATTTCGTAAATATCAAATTTTTAAGTATTATTTTGATATGATAAATTAAATTACATTATTTTATGAATATTTAATTAAAAAAGAAGAAGGGTAACCTCTCAAGGATTTACTAAATTCAATCATTAGCTTGAAACTATGAGAAAATGGATTTTAATGGGAAAGATAATTATGTGGTTAAAAAAATATTTGATATGATTTAGTGTCTGCTTAAGGCAGCTGTAATTTATTGAATAATCTGCTGATAAGCTGATCATAAATAATTTGTCGATAAGCTAATTGCAGTGACTACTACAAGTTTTTATTGTTTTTGGAAAAGCCAGATCGCAGCCAGAAAATTATGACTGCACCTAGACAAGTGCGGTATGAAAACGTTGTTTTCAGCGTTTTGAAAACGCATAAGCTTTACCTAAGCATGCTAGGTGCGTTTTCAAAACGTCACCGCACCAAATAAGCTGCCCCAAACAGACTCTTAGTTTAAAGCATAGCTAAGACTTGCAACAAAACAAAAGCAAAATTTATATAAGATTCTAGGCTAGCTGCTAGGTGGTTGTTTGACTTGGTTCAAAAGGATAGTGAAGTGAAACTATTATTTAATTGCTTGGCTTACTATAATTTTATTTTTTAGTGTATTTTTGCATAAAGTGATTTTTGGATTTTTTACAATTGCTTAATTTGTCGTAAAGTAAATGGGAATAATTTGATTCTATGAATTTAGATCGGATTAGATTGGGCTGAATGAACTTTATTTGAAATAAAGAAAAGCATAGATTTATAAGCAACGACCAAAAAGTATTTATATTCCGCAACTCATAATGCATTAATTGAAAAAAAATATTAATAGCTATGCTACGATCAAAAAAACATTTTTCATCCTTTTAGAGAAACTTGGTTTTTTTTTCAATATTTTTTTAACGAAATCAAAGATTTATCAGCATCATCAAAAGAATCATTAAATGTTTGATTTCATGAATGATTCAATGGACAAAAGTCAACTAGCTCCTTAAGATATAGAAACTACTCGAAAATAAATTCTTTAAAATTAAACTAAAAACATGCTTAATAGGTTTATTTTACTTATTTTCTTGTAATCAAAACATTAAATTCCAATTAATATGCACGTCACAATCATATTTTGGCCTCCATGAATCACTTCGTGTTTAGATCTTTAGAATAGACACGGTCTCTTCCAAACAAGTTGAATCTACCAAGCATGAGTGATTCACTTTTTTCAAGTTCATGATATGTCATCTATTGCAATAAAAGGATTAAGAGAATGGTTAAAGCTAAGAAATGATATGCATCCCTAATTGATCCTCAATAAATGTGTTTAAATCAATTTCATTGTAAGTGTTTGAGATGCATTATGCTAGCTAGAAGGCAATCTTTGCCTCTGTTTGCATGGTCACATTCACAAGGAAGTAAATCATATATTATAATTGGTGTTTTTCCACATCATCTATTTCTTTATTTCAAATATAATTGTAGATTTGGAAGCTCAAAATATCATAATGTAGCCTCAACCACTAATATTATTGACTAAAGTAACGTGGCTTTATTGTCTCCATCCATATATATTTGAGTTTCAAATCACTTTAACCAAATGTGGATCGCTTGTCTAGAATGAAGTTATTGTCTGACCATTAAAAGCTATTTTTTTTATTGCCATCAAATGCCACAATGTTAATGCAATGGCTTTTTTATTTTCCTTTTACTTATAATTAACAGAATGATGCAATGTTCAAATTTTTAATGCTAGAGAGAGATAAGGGAAATGAATGGATAATGCTACAGGGGAATGAGATAATAATATGATAGATTAGCACTTGACATTCATTGATAAAATATAAAAAGACTAACTTATTACACATATATAAATACTTTGTGTATACAAGTAAGGACTTACAAAAATAAATGCCAAAGATTATCAACACCAACAAAACAAAGCCTATAGAATCTTCAACAATAACTACGCATAAAATTTTTCAAAATTTGATTTGGAACCTATTGATTTAATTTTTGGTAGGCTTGCGATGATTCTTCATTATTCTCTACGTTTTAAATACAAAATATTGCCTAAAGATTTAATGCAATCTTTATAATCCACATGCCTACATTAGTTATGATTAACGTGACCAAATATAGATGTATAGTGTTGCATTGACACAATTCTCTTTTTAAAAAATCATGTATGTAAGTATTCTTTCAAGAATACCTCTTAGGAATGTCTTTCAAAAGTTATGTAAACAGTCTCAACACTCTTTCCACAAACTTAATGTCCCAAATGCTTTAAATTTTCTTCATCATGCCTTTAGCAAAACTTCCAACAGTATTTATTAAAATTTCAATAAAATCTATCGTGACACACCATCAACAAAACACACATGTATATACTGAAAAGCACAATAATAATGATATTAAAAAATTTATATCATGCATTTACTATAGTGGTATCAACAACATCCCCATCTAAAAAAGACCATGAGATGAACCTTGCTATGAGTCTACTTCGACATTAATTACTTACCTACTTTGTTGTGTTATCACATCACAAATTCTATCGAATGCTTTGTACCCAACACTTTCATACATCAATGCCTGCATGATCATTCCTTCTCCATTAAGAAAATTTACATTCTATTTACTATGGTCATTCAACATCACTAGACATCATCATTGTGTGTCTGTGAATCATAAATTACTCAGATGGCTCAAGCTCTATTTATCATAAACACACTCAACACTTATTCCTAAACCTCATTCATTATATTAGCTATGGCCTCATATGAGTAATTGTCTTTTCCAAGCATTCAACTTGTTGGCAAATATTGATGACTTCAATGATTATATTTTTATAATTCTCTACCCTCACTTCTTGAAGATTTCAACCCAACTATTATTTTTATTATTTCTTTTTTATTGATGTAGCACTTGTCCCTATAACTTTAACTTGGGATAAGCTCTCTTAATTATAATGTTTTCTCATCCTCCATTTGTTCTCTTAAAACTATAAAAAATTTTCATAATATTCTTTATAATATCTCTTTTATGCTCAAAAGTTGACTTAGAGAAAAAATCCTCTCATTTGCTTCAAAAATGGCAAAGGTTTATGTACTTAACCATTATAAATCTATTTCAAGTATGTTCCTTCTTTTTTTCACCTATTTATCTCTTCTCATTGTAAAGTAGCTATAATGTAATGTTTTCTCTGCTTCTACCAGCAAAACCCATGACTTGTGCTCTCTTCTCAAATCTCTTGAGATAACAAATTTAAATTATTTACATTTTTAAATAGTACGTGAAAATTCATATTATTGTTTGAAATAAAAAAAAATAAAAAATGAAATTCTCATTATATTAGTTTTCCCATATAGTACGTGAAAATTCTCATTTGTTCTCTTAAATACCACCATCCCATATGAGTTTGCTTCTCGAACATGCTCTCAATCTAGTGGTTTTCTATGTATTAATGTACCCAAAGCCAATTTGATTAGCATATGGATGCCACTGACAATAACTCACCTGAATCATAGAGATCACTTAATCCATCTTTTGGTACAATTTTTTTTGTTACTACTCTACTTCCCCGGACCTTTATTGGGTCTGCATAGACACAGTTGGTCGCCTGCACATGAAAGTCCAAAAGGTGGAAAAATGTGGTTAGACATCATAGCCCCGATGCAAGCACCATGGCTCCACATATGATAAGACTCATATTTGAAACCAACCACTGTCATTTCTGGTGCCACTATGCCTGGATTAGGTGTTATGGCGCTCATTCAACACATTCAATGTTTGATTGATGCTATGGTGCTTTGAACTGTGAGACACACTGGCCCAAATGATAGAGCCACGAAGCCTTACCTAAAAATATTTAAGGCCTCAACCTGAAAAAAGTTAATATTCAAGCATGACACCACGATGATTGATTAATTATAAATAGAGGACATGGTTAACAAATTCGATATGTTGGAATCTTTTGTAGCAAAGCATCGTCATGTGTTTCCATTTCTTTATTGTTATCAATGTGCTACTTTGAAGATGTCATTATGACAATGTGCTTGTGTTGTGAGGCCGAGGACCGGTTGTGCCCCCAATCATGTTCCGAACAATGAATTGAGTGATGATGCTTCTGATTTCGATGCTCGCTCCACATTAAGAGTCGTTGTGCCCCATAGAAGCTTGAACACAAATTCTTGTTTGCATAGCACTACAACGCTCCATGTTATTCCCTTCTATCAATACATTTGCACGTTACAAGAAGATGCCACCCTGCTCAACAAGAAGTTGGACACTCTTCTGAAATGAATAAACTCTTTCATGGTCTATTAACAACAAGATATGTTGGCTTAATTGCATATGAAAGCCTACAAAAGGTGAAAGAAGGTGCTGAAGTGTTCTTCTTATGATTGTAGCCCATAGAGAGGGAAGAGCAGGATAACAAATAGTGACACCACGAGAGGTGAATGACTGCTTGATTTTTAAGGGTTGTGTGATGTCCCATTTCTCTTTTGTTATTTTTATTTTGTGTTTCACTCAATCAAGATGTAAGAATGTGCTGTCTTCCTCATTCGTAAACTATTGAGAATATGTAATCTCTTTGGATTTTAATAGTATCATGACTATTTTGATTCGTCGTATGTGCATTGTGTTTTGCATTTTCTCTAACACATGGTGTTTACTATTTCTCTGTTTAAAAGACCCCAACACCTTTTAAAGTGCCCTAATACCGAGTTGGTCTCAATTTTATGATTTATGTGTGCCCTAGAGCACATATGATGATGGTCATCAAAGTAGCGTCAATGCACCTGGTCTGGTTTTATGACCATCCACCGTGTAGTCTTGATTTGATGGGCATCATTACAGGAGCTGACGTGACATTTAAGAAAATAATATCACATTAGCCGCGTTGCAGTATCATATCCATTATGTGGCACCCCAACAGATTAAGTCTCAATAGTAGCTTCCAATTGGAGAGTTGCAATGATGTTTGCTGATGTGGCGTCAATCGCATCAACAATGCCCCAACATTATACCGAGAGCCTCCATACCTAGATTGACACAGGGTATGCCTTGAGTCATACTCCATATGTCTTCAAATGAAATGTCATTTAAACCATCGTGGTTGTACAACACAATACAAACTTATTGCCCTATTAATGGGGAAACCTTAGGTTGTCCCAATGACTAGCCTTCTAGCGAATTATTACTGGTATGTGCTATAAATTTCAGTTTTTTTACCCTCTTAAGGCTTCTTGCAGCCATAGGAGCATGTGGTTCTCTCTTGCTTCACTTCCTTCCCACTCTTGGATAGAGCATTTGGACTTTGGATTTTTTGTTTATGGTTGTTAAAACTTCAGACCTCTTTCAACCTTCTCGTAGGTGAAAATTTTTTCCCTTGTGCATTTTACATTGCTAAAAAAGCCTTAGGTTTTGTGTTAGACTAACTAGTCTAGGCTATTGTTAGAGGATACATTGGTTAGACCCATGTATTTCACTATCTCAGCCACAAATTTTTTAGTGCTTATTTGAGCGTAAGACTTTAACTTGGCCTGGTGTCGTAATATTGTTCTTTAGGCATTATGGCATTGTTTCCCCTCTTTTGGGTGTGAAATGAGATTTTGGTACCATTTCTTGGAACTTAATCATTATTTCACCCTACTTGTAGTCACGTACCATTGCTCTATAATGACACAAGATCACCCGATTTAATTTTGACCAATGTTCAAATGTTATTTTTTCACACAATAATATCAAGTACGAAGACTGAGACACATCATTGCTCTCAGCATCGCGAACTTATGTGGTTTTTTTCTAGTTAGGCTAAAGTTGTGACATTGGTTTCAATGACCCAACATTAGTCTCTACTTTATGGTTCAATGTTGTATCTTATGTTGACGGGAATATAATATTGTAGTCTCTTTTCTAGTAATTGTAGCGCTGGTCTTTTTTTTATGGCATCCAGAGCTAATCAAACCTTTATAAGACCAATTTTACCAGTTTGAGATTATCTTATCTTGGCTTTTATAAATTAAGAAGTGTGATAGTTTTTCTTGATCATTGGTACACTCTATTATTTGGGTGGTGACCTCCTTTAGCTTTTTTATCATGAATCAAACTAGGTTATTCTAAATAAGTGGGCATTCCATCTTTAAAAATAGCTAACTCCGGGACTTGCCTTCTTGAATCATTGGTACACCTTTCATTATGGGTGATGGTTTTACTATGCCCGAATTATCAGCAGAGCTTACATCATTCTTGTCATTTACTTATATAGTTTGGGGTGAGCTCTCTTTCTTTCGGTTTTCACCTTTTGCATACCACATGTGTGATGTGTGTAAAATAATGTTTGAGTCATTTCACCGACTAGGTTTAGGTTGTATTGTGTGTCTGCATGCTTCTTTTTCTCCGGATCATAAAAATTGTTCTATAAATTTGTCTTCATGGTGTTATAAAACCCCCCTTTGCAACAAGAGAGAGAATTCTTGCATTTTCTGCACTTTATAGCATGTGATACTTCGTATAAGTATGTTTTGCAAGTTAATCCTCATTTGCATGATTTTTTCCTTATCATTTTGCTTGTTATCTTTACTCTGAGTCTGAGCATTCAAAATTTTCATCTTCCCTGATATGCTTCTAATTGTGCATCTTACATGCAACTTTCCTGATTTTGTCATCTTCTGAGGATGATTGACATAGTGTCAGTGTCTTTAAGGTTTATTTCCTAAAACATATCCTTCATAGTGTCATTGCTTGCGTGTGTTTATGCATGTTGGGTTTTACTTTTTTAAGTATAGACCTATTACTTGTTACACTATATAGTTCTAGTTTTAACGAGTCTGCATGTTAGTGGCAGTACCCGGACGACCCTCAATATGACATGTGGTAATAAAAGGGAAATAAAATTACTCATTGGTATGTCTGAATAAGTAATGTCAATTACCTTATTATTATTAGATCTTGTAAAATTATTCGTAGCATAGCCTGTGTTAACTGTCATCAGTCATCACTCATCGTGACGTGGGTTAGTTCACTAAGATACCTAAGACTAGGACAATTTGGAGACCTCATCAAAATACTACAGGAAGATCCTTAAACCCTAAACCTGCACGTCTTGCATATTGATGAATGCATAGGAATGTTAGTTTATTTTGCATTACACCACACATGTCTTAAATATTTAATAATTTAAATAAACAAATCTTTCCCATCCTAACCCAAAAGCTAGATAGAATTTATATTACTATGAGTTTCTAATTTCTTATAGGGCCAACCCTTATAACTAATTTTATCTTAAAAAATAAAAGTATCTTACGAAAAAATTTGATTAAGGTTGTGGTTATAAATTTGAAAATTTTAAAGTTTAAGTGTCCATGATTGTTTAGTAGGGGATTTTCGAATATTAAAGCACAAAAGTGGAATAATTCTTATCAGAATCTGATAGAAGAAAAGTAGGAAGTTTCGAAGATAAAGTTTAAGTTTCCATGATTGTTCTTTTGGAGTTTCAAATAGGAAAGCTCAAAAGTTGAATAATTCGTATTAGAATACAATGAAATAAAAGTAGATAGTGTTGAAGATATTCAGAAGTGACGCGCCAAAACTTATCGGGACATAAATCGGTCGTGCAACGCAAGTGCAAGTGTCAAGTAGTAATGTGATTTGAGAGTACTACGTATCGATCCCACAGGAAAAGTGTAATATTTGTTACCATAAAAAATCTCTAGTTTACTAATTTACTTAACCTAAATTAGCATTTATCAAAAGAAGGTTTTTAAGTCATAAGATCTGTTGACCTCATTTTTGGTGAGGGATGTTTCCTTCCTAGAATTTAGGATCTAGTCATGAGACTTTCCTATTGACTATCCTAGAGAACTGGTGAGGGGACTCACCCCACTTATAAGCTCAAACTACTTCCTAGCTCTTTGGAGAAGTCCTGTATGAGTGGTCTAAGACCCTTGACATTTGGTTGAGTTGGTAGAAACCAACATGTAGAGACTCAAAAAATGAGCTCCCATAAGATCATGAAGCTTTAGGATGATCCTGGGAGGCTTGGTCATTCACTCCCTACATCACTTCCATGAATCTCACACTACCCTTTCTACACCTTCACAATCTTAAATTTACCCCCAAACACCCAAAATTATCAAAATTACAAAAATTACCAAAAATTACCCAAGGTCTCTAATTTCACTAAAAAAATCCACCAAGAAGAATCCTAGCCATCCAATTTACCAAAATCCACCCAAGTCCACCAAGTTTACCAAATTCCCAATTTCACCCAAAATTTCCAATTTCAACCAAAATTCTCCCCACATCCAAATTAAAACCAAAATTCTCCAAATTCCAAATTCCAGTCCAATTTCTATGAGCTTAAACTCAAATTCATGTCAAATTCTCTCCAAACTCAAAATTCACAAAAATTGAGCTCATATGTCGAATCCAGATTCATCAAGCCCAAGTCTAAAACTTCATCATGACCAATTCAAAATTCCCAAGCCCATCATAAATGATTCAAATTGTCACCAAATCCAAAAGCCCACCATGTCTAATTTCAAAAGCCCAATTCCAAGCCCAACTTTTAATTCCTTTTAAATCCAAAGCCCACATGACAAATTATTCTCCCCATCATCCATTTAATCAAAATCATTACCTAAGTTCCAAGTTTTATGATTGAAATTAACCAAATTTGGCTTCACAATAACTTCTCCCAAAATATCAAAAATCCTAAAATCCTTTTCCATGAAATCTAGCCAAGCCACATGCAAGCCATGAAGCCACCTCCAAGACACATATGAATTTCAAAAGAAGGACTCTCTTTCAAGCCCCCCCCCTCTAAAAGTGGTTAACCTTGCCCATGCTTCACTTAAAAACTCAAAATTAAGCCATAATATCTTGGATTGGGACTTGACCACACCGATCAAGCTGATCCTCATCAAACCAAGCCAGCTTGGGAGCGACCCCAGTCCATTTCCATGGACCTAACCCATGGTTGACCCAAACCTATCCCAAACCCCTTTCTTTTTTGGTTAATCACCCTTACCCATGCTTGAGCCCAATTGGCTTCACCAATATGCACCTCTGACTCCCCACAACGAGAAAGTGACCTCTCTTGGTCTGGCTGGCCACCTTAGCTGTCGGAAAACACAAAAATCGAGAGCACCACCATGGGGAAAACTCACAAGTCCAACCATCCAATGTGGCCCATCCCAATTGGACACTTATCACCTTCTTTCCTCCACATCAACATCACCTTCTACCTACTGGCCAACCCAATTGAACCCTAATTCCTTGCCTATAAATACACCACCACCTTAAGGTCAAATGAGAGGAAGTGCATTATCCTAGGGGAAACTCAGCCCAAATGTCTCCAAACCATTCTTACAGTCATAAGAAGCTCATCCCAACCATTTCCAATCCCTAAACCATCCAAAAAGCCCTAATTTTCCAACTGAAATCTAGGGCATTTTTGGTCATTCCATCAACTCCACGAAAACTTCAAATTGGCCTCCAAAAGCTTCTCCACAACCTAAAACCACTTCTTCACTCAAAACCCCTCAGTCTCGAGCCCTCTAACATAGGCCTAAACCAAAGGCGATACACCATTTCATCAAGATCATACCTAGGCCCAACCTCAAAGCAAATCAATACTTAGAAGAGGTTTTTGGACTCAAAGCAAAGCTTCTCAACACATCTAATCGAGGCCTCACCTCTTAGACAAAGGTATAACTCAAAACTTTTCATCTTAGCCTCAGTTTGGAACTAGAGCCGCCAACAATCCATGAGTAGGGGCAACATTTTACCAAATATTAGAGGACGGTAATACCAATCATGTACCCTCACTGAGTCATCAAGTTTAGGAGGTACAATACTTTTCCACTATCTCACATACTTAGATACATTTTTCATCATCGCTCATGCCATTATCACCTCTGACTTATACACCACCTCGATGATCCGTATATGACCATATTTTGAATATACCCAGTTGCCAGAAGGGTTTGAGAACAATGCCCGCTCATATCCCTATACATTGGTTATTATTGTATGTTAAGTGGTGGCGGGATAGCCCTTAAGAACATATAATTGTTCAAAGCACAAAGGATTTCATTTTGTATTATTACAATAGTTTGTTACGTATTTTATTTGATCTTGGTGGTCATTACATTTTGAGGATGATTTTCCTCAACAAATTATAGTAAACCAAATGTCTTATGAAATGTCCAAAATCTTACAAAGGTATTCAAGGAGTGACTCTGAACAACTTTAGAATCTCATAGACTATTTCAAATTCATTGAGGTGACTTTTTTCCTTTGGCCATTTTTGTTGTTAAAGAGGTATCTTTGCTTGAAAAATGAAGCTTTGCTCAACAATGAATTCTCCCAGTCTTAATTTGATGACCTTATATTTAAAAATTTGAATTGATGGGTTTTGCTCTTTTCAACAAGGGGCATTTACATGCATTTATGCATAAGATGTTATGTATGTAATAATTGAAGTTTTGGTGTTAGACATATAAATACATAGGAATTGAGTGGTATGTATGTATATCTTGTTTTCAAAAATTCTTTTAATGTTTAAGCATTGAAGAATTTGTGCATATTTTTTTAAAGTGCTTCTATCATAGTTGTTTGTGTATATGTTATTAACTTGCGTTGTTTAAGCTTTTCTGCATTATGAATGAGTTGAGCTATAGTTCCCCATAAGTTTATGCATATTTACAGGCTTTACCTTACAAGTGAGGTAGAAGTGCTTTCTTTACCGCGAAAAAGAATCATATAATACAAACAATTCTGCTGAGTCGTTTAATTCTTTGGTTGGTGAAGCCAGAAGCAAACTAGCGGTTGATTAAATTGACATGATTCGTGCAAAACTTATGGAAGTAAGGGTGGAGAGAAAGATAATTACAAACAACTAGAAGATTGAGTTAGTTCCATATGCCGAGGACTAATTTGAGAGAAATATTGACTAAAAAAGAGCATTTTAGTGGTAAGACCGTCAACACTTTATGAAGTTGAGATTGAAAGGAGCCATGAAATACATGAGGTGGATATCAATACTAGAGAATGTAACGTGTAGAGTGTGGCAAATTAGAGGCATACATTCATGCAGCGACATTCATTGGTTCCAAAGAACACACTTTATGGCACACTTAATTTCACAAAAGTTACTATGCTTCTAGTTTAATGAACCATATTGTATTATTTTTGTTTTGGTTCGAGATAATTGCGTGGTATTAAACTCATCGTTTCATTTGTAGGCATAAATTGGCTTACGAGGTTCCTATGTCAACTCTTCTAGGAAAAGAGAGTGGAATGTGCCAACATATAGCACATGCGTTAGAATGCCTAACAATACTAGGCCAAGAGACGAACCGAAAAAGAACCAAATTTAAAACTCTCAAGAGAGCAATACTACAAAAGAGAAAACACATTCATAAATAGAACTACTTGTAAGAATCCATTGAGTCAAGAAAGCTTGCAAGTGCCCTAAAATGGAAACTACATTAATGACTCAAACCATACAAGTACTGCAACTCAATTCAAGACAAAACTACAAATAAAAAGTGGTGGAATGGAACAACTTCACTGAGTGAAGTTTTACATTTGTTTCATTTTTTATAATTTTAGATTTGATTATTTTTTATGTTTTGTTTCTATTTTATGATTCTTTGCATCCTCATTTCCGGAGAAGGTTACTTTCACATATAACTGAGTGAAGGTTAGTTGCTCGACCTCGAGCTTCATTGTACCTTAAGCAGCAAATAGCTTTTCTTGTGCTTTATGTATTAATTTAACATCTAAAGTTTAATGAACACAACATCCCTACTAATCTTATATTTTACAACACAATGAAGCTCATTTAATCTGTGAAACTATGAAGTTCATTGAATCTTCTCTGTATGTGGAATCAAACTTCAGGTTATATATTTTTAAATTTCTGCAAAATAGATGGACGGACATGGTTGATTTGTAAATAGCAGACGTTTTCCGGCATGTTAGTCCCCCATTTAGCATTAATCAATCTGCTTGAATTGTAAGTATCGATAACTTTTGTCTGTATCTGTGCTGCCAAACTAAGCTCATTTGTTCCAGTTATGCACCTTCAATTCTCAGAAGTATTGACTTGCAAGAATTGTCTATATCTGTAAAATATCAATTCTTAGCAAATTGATCGAACTTTGTCATACAGGACAATAAAATAACTTTCTCAAACATGCAAATTGAACTGAAAATCATTCAATACATGTGAATTAGCATGCTCAGAAAAAACCCGGCATACCAGTTGTTTGATTTTATATATTATTATTACTTGGTTTCTAGTTGCTATGTTAGAATTCCTAAGACAACATAGCAATTGTTATTATTATATTTTTTGCATCCTGGTCCAAGGAAAAATCAGGCAAATCAAGAATGTACCATCCATTGAAACAGAAAGAAGACTCGCTGGAAATGCAGACACTTGTGGTATGCTTCTAGATAACAATTAATCCTTTTAAGCATGCTACTTTACTGTTTGTGCTTTCTGTTGTTCAAATCTTCTGTAGATTCTGATGAAGATAAAGAGATTGATGAATTAGAGAGGTTGTTTTCTAAACAAAAATAATTAAATAATGATGAGAATGCAAAGTTGTTAAGGGAGAGCCTGCAGATTAATCCAATTAATGTGGACAAGTCGAGGCCTTTCATTCTTGTTGCAATAGAAAATAAGTTTGAAAGCCCCCAACTTAGCCAGAGTTCACCTGTCACAAAAAGAAAAAAAATAATGGGCTGCCAAGCTTGATAAGGCGTTTATCTATGATAATTCGATAGGTNTAAAGAGATTGATGAATTAGAGAGGTTGTTTTCTAAACAAAAATAATTAAATAATGATGAGAATGCAAAGTTTTTAAGGAGAGCCTGCAGATTAATCCAATTAATGTGGACAAGTCGAGGTCTTTCATTCCTTGTTGCAATAGAAAATAAGTTTGAAAGCCCCCAACTTAGCCAGATTTCACCTGTCACAAAAAGAAAAAAAATTAATGGGCTGCCAAGCTTGATAAGGCGTTTATCTATGATAATTCGATAGGGTGATCCATTCTTCCCACATAAAAGTGAGAGTGGAATGCAGAAGCTAGATTTGGAGAAGCTCCAGTCTGATTGTAATGATATTAATGTTAAAGGGATTACCGAATTGGAGCAAGAGACCATGAAGACTAAGCTGCTTGATGCAGAGATGGCAAATCATTACAGCAGGTGAAAAAGAGGGTGCCTGCTTGACTTCGACTCTCGCAACAGGCGCTAGAGAGAGTGGCTGCTCAGCACCAAAACTAGAAAGGGAGGTGTAACAGGGATGTTGCTCGACACCAAGCCTTTATTTTGTAACCCTTGCTGTTGGAAGGAGATGGAGTGTAACAGAGTCCCTCGCCTATAAATTTAATGTTTGGAGACTGCAACAAGTAATAAATGATGTTTAAGAGATGTATGTCACGGACTACCTCATCTCAAGTCACCTGTGCGGCTTCAACGCTCTTCCTTGGCACTAAATCGACCTAACCCTCACAATGCTTGGAGTTGTAAGCACAAAACACTCTTGAAAGAAGAGAAATGAGAAGCATTGGAGAAACAAACACTTCACTAAGAAGAGTGATTACAACACTTGAATGCGTGGGAACCTTGGATGGATTCAAATGAGGGGTAGGGATTCCTATTTATAGTACCCTCCCAAGTTCAAGGGAATCTTCTAGATTACATTAGAATAGTTTAGTTTCCAAATAGTTCAACATCATTCTCTTATATGCATACATAGCCCTAGATCATTCTAGGTTATTCTTGAGTTCTCCTTCGAGCTTTCCATTCTAATATTCTCTAGAAAGCAGTGGAATCTTCTAAAGTTACTTGGATTGCTCTCCTTTATCTAGTTTTTTTCTAATAGAATCTTCCATCCGATGGTTGTCTTGCCAATTTCTTTGAAGATTGCGGAGTGTGACACTCTCCCTCACTTAAGCTCGCAATGCCCTCATTGCGCCATTTTCCTAATAATACTGGTTCTTTTCTTTGAATTTTCATAGTGTGTTCATGCACCCAGTAAGCTTCACTATCAGACAATCCTCTCCACTTAATGAGATACTCCTTGTGGTTTGGGTCCCCTCGCGTCTGATCACTCTGTCTGCTAGTATTTCTTCAATTTCTTTATCAAAGGAGGTGATTACGACTTATAGGCACTTGCTTAGAAATCCGACTTAAAAGGGTCTCCCATGTCTTCATGATAGGGCTTCAACATGTTTACATGAAAAACTGAATGTATCTTTAATTTTGGTGGAAGTTTGAGTTTGTAAGAGACATTTCCCACTTGCTTCATTACCTTGAAAGACTCTTCCTATCATCGAATTAACCCTTTATTTACCTTTCGAAATGTTTTAAATTGATGGGATAAAACCTTTACAAGAACTAGATTTCCTTCTTTAAACTCAATATGCCTTCATTTTTTGTCTACCCACTTCTTCATCCTCCTTGCGACTTTGTGTAATGTTGCTCGAGCTAGCTCTCTTTGCTCATTCCAAGACTTAGCAAACTTGAAGTCTGCTGGACTTTTTCCATCATAGTTGGTTGTAAGGGAGAGAGGAGTGTTGTTGTCCCATGATTATCTCAAAAGGAATCTTGTTGGTAGCTTCGCTTGTTTGTAAATTGAAAAAGAATTGTGCCACATCAAGCAAATTGGCCTAAATTTGTTGATTTGCACTCACGTAGTGATGCAAATATAACTCTAAGAGAGCATTGATCCTCTCAGTTTGTCCATCATTTTGAGGATGAAAGCTTGTTGAAAAGTTTAGATCTGACTCTAACATCTAGAATAGTTCAGTCCAAAATCTCTCGGTGAAACGAGGATCTCGATCACTGATAATGTTTTGTGGAATTCCCCGTAGCTTTACCACGATGCAAAGAAAGAGCTTTGCAGCTTCTTCGACAATATAATCTGTGAGATCAACAATAAATGTTGCATACTTGTTGAACCTATCAAGCACAACCAGGATGCTTCCAAATCCATCTAACTTTGGCAAGTTGGAGATGAATTCCATAGAGACGCTCTCCCATGTTCTCCGAAGGATAGGTAGTGGTTCCTAAAACCCCACTGGTTGTTGAAGGACAACTTTGTCTTGTTGACAAACAAAATAAGTGCAGTGCGAACGTATTCTTCTACCCATTTTTCATCCCTAGCCAATAATAATTTGTTTTTAGAAGAGCTAGGATTCACTTCATACTTGGATGTCCTACCCATAAAGAATAATGACATTCTTTGATTAGCTCATTTCTTAAGTTGCCACACCTTGGTACGTAGACGCGTCGGCCAATAGTATAGATGACATCTTCATTTATCCAAAACTTTTTGGTTTTTCCTTCCTTCACCAGAGCAATAATACTTTTGGCCTATAGATCATAGTTCAACCCTTCCTTCATTTTGCTTATTAGTGAGCTGGAGACTTGTGAAAAGCTTGCAAGTTCAGCTTTCGACTTAGTGCGTTTGCTGCTATATTGGCCTTTCCTGGTTTATACTCCAAGATGTCATCAAATTCTGCCAAGAAATCCTGTTATATTGCCTGCTTGGGTCTTGACTTCTTCTAGGTTTGAAAGTAGCTGTTGGCAATATTATTTGTTATGACCATTAATTTAGAGCCAAGTAGGTACTGTCTTCATACTCTAAGACAATTTATGATAGCCGACGTTCCGTCTCATTAAGTTTCTGACTTTCATAGGCAGTTGGATGTTCGTCTTGCATGGGTACTCCCTTTATAGCGAAGTCAGATGCATCTATGTGCACTTCATATATCTTAATAAGATCAAGAAGGCTAAGTATGGGCTCTTCACTGATTGCCTTCTTGAGATCTTCAAATGCCTCATGGCACCTGCTATTTGATTCGCATGTCTTATTCTTCTTGATTGGGTCCGTTAATGGAGCAGCTCTTGCAGAATAGCCCTTTATGAGTTGTCGACAGTAGTTTATTTTCCCCATGAAGGATCTTAGCTCATGTACCTTAGTAAGATGCTCCAAATCTTGGGTAGCCTTAATCTTGCTCTTCCATCATAAGCTTTCCATCCTTTATCTTATGCCCTAAGAATATCACTTCTTGTTTGACAAAAGAGCATTTTTCTTTCTTGAGGTATAACTTGTTTCCTCCTATTAATTTGAATACTTCCTGGAAATGTCGTAGGTGATTTTGAAGTGTGTTGCCATACACCACTTTGTCATCTAGGTAGACAACAACAAACTAATCCATGTATGGTTGGAATAGTTTGTTCATCAAGGTGCAGCATGTAGCAAAAACATTGGTTAGCCCAAAAGGCATGACCAAAAATTCAAACGACCCATACCTGGTCACACAAATGGCCTTCGGTTCATCCCATTCTGCTATCCTCACTTGATAGCAGCCTGATTGGAGATCCAATTTTGAGAAGTACCTTGCGCTCCCTACTTGATCAAAAAGGTCGGTGATGAGAGAAATTGAGTATTTGTTCTTCATGGTAATTTTTGTTTAAACATGGTAGTTTATGCACATGCACAAGTGTGTCAACCCAACGACTTAGGCCAGGTTGACCAAGCAGGGAACATCTTTTTTTCCTGAAATAGAACTGAGACATCATATAGGGCTTTAGATGGTCAGATGAATCCAACCTCCAACAACGCTTTCAATTATTTGCGTAGCTCTGTCAGCTCTGGAGGTGCCATGCAGTAAGCTCTCATTGTCGGTGGCTTAGTCCCTAGCTCCAACTTGATCTGGTGATTGATCTCCCTTCTTGGTGATAGTTCTGGTGGTGAAACATCTTTAAACTCCTAAAGTACTACCAATACTTCCCTTGGCATGCTTCTTGGGGATTCTTATGAAGAATGGCCAAATAGCTCTACTCACCTCGTTGGATGCCCTTCTTGAATTGAATGATCGATAGCATTTTGGCTTCTTGCTTGCTAGTCCTTGTTGTCGGTACAAGGCAAGCTTGATTGCCCTCCATGGTGCACATTCTATTGACAAATATTATTGGGAACACTCTCACTTGATCCAATAAATCTAGACCAAGAACTACCTTGAAATAGTCCATAGGAATGATAGAGAAATTCACCACTTCTGACCAATCTCTGACACAGGTCTTCACTCCTTTGGCTACTAACCTAGCCGCTGAGTTGACTACTTTGATGGAGCCCCTCCAATTATTTGCAGACCCATCCTCTTTGCTTTTTCAATAGAGATGAAGTTGTGAGAAGCTCTTGTATTTATCATTGTTTTAGTAGATGTCCCGCCTATAATCACCTCCACAGAGAGAAGTCATTTTTTCGGGGTTTGTGGAGAGGAATGCGCCATGTTGAGCATCTGCATTGTTCCCACTTGTGCTGTCAGATCGCTTCCTTCTTCCTCTTGATGGCTTGCAATGATAGAGTTCAAAGCCTTCTTCTGAGGGAAATCCTTTGCCCAATGAGGTCCTCCACAAAGGAAACGATTGTTGTTTGGTTTAATTTTGTTATTGTTGTTAGACTTTCCCTTGTCTTTTGCCTTGAATAAGATTGATTCACGACGGGTCTCTTCTTTGTGTTGATCCTTGTCTACCCCACTTTTGATATAGTCACTCTTCTTTTCCCTTGGCATTGTAGACTATTCTGTGTAGTCAACCAAGCTTTCTGGGACAGCGAAGACAGTAGCCAGATCTTACGCTACATTCCCCTTAAGCTCACTGTTAGAGTCCATCCATGAAGTTGAACAGAGCATCCTTGTCAAACATGTTAAGAATTTCAAGGACAAGGCTAATAAACTCCTTAATATATTCCCAAATTGATCCCGTTTGCTCGAGCCTTCGTAACCAGACTCTAGCATCATCCTTCACATTCTCAGGGTAGAATTATCTCTTTAGCTCCCTTTTAAAGTCATCAAAGGGGGATATGGTGCACATAGCTTTCTCGATATCTCCTCGTCTTCTTCTCTACCAAAACATAACGATGTGAGAGATATAGGGTTGCAAATTGAATTCTTACATCTTTATTTATAATCTCCATCGCTCCAAAGTTTACTCAAGTCCCCATAAGAAATCGTCCACTTCATTCACGTTGTGAGCTTCTCCAAACTCTTTGGTTTTGGCACTTCAATACGCCTGGCTTCGAAGGTATGATGGTTAGTGGATGTCGCTAGTGCCCTCATAGTGAAATGTCTCCACGCATCTCCTCCAAGCTAGCACATACGCTACTTATCTCGTCTTCAATGGCTCTTCATACTTCCTAAAGCTCCCCCATCAAGTCCTCCCACAACTTTGCCATTTGGTCCCTTAAAGACTCCTCCAGTTGGAGCATCATGTCTCTGATCATTGACTGCATTGTGATGTCCTCCTCGAGTCCATCAACCTTTTGACAAAGATCCTCTATTTGGGTTTCTAAGCCATTCACTGCCCCCTCCACCCAAGCAAGGCACAAACCAAAACATGCAGTTGGATCTCGTTGCTCCTGAAGACCTCACCCTTATTGAGATGATTCCAATATAGAGGTTTCGGACTCAATTACGTGCTCTTTGATGCTCTTTTTCATACCTTCGAATCAAGACTCAGATACCATCACATATTAACTTATCTCAAGTCATCTGTGAGGCTTCAACGCTCTTCCTTGACATTAAATCAGTATAACCCTCACAACTCTTGGAATTGTAAGTACAAAACACTCTTGGAAGAAAAGTAGGGAGAAGAATTGGAGAAAGAAATACTTCACTAAGAAAGAGTGATTGCAACACTTGAATGCTTTGGAACCTTGGATGGTGCTTGGATGGATTCAAATGAGGTGGAGGGATTCCTATTTATAGTACCCTCCAAGTCCAAAGGAGTATTTTCGATTATATTAGAATGGTCTAGTTTATAGATAGTTCTACACCATTCTCTTATATACATACATAGCCCTAGATCTTTCTAGGCAATTCTTGAGTTCTTCTTGGAGCTTTTCCTTCTAATATTATCTAGATAGCGGTAGAGTCTTCTAGAGTTTCTTGAATTGTTCTCCTTCTCTGGCCTTTTCTATAATTTTCCATCTGATGGTTGTCTTGCCAATTTTCTTTGAAGATGACAAATTGTGACACACGGTATGTAAAATACCCTACTACAAATCCAAGTGAGCATCCAATGGCACATACCTAGCCATTTGTGTTCCGGAAAGCAGCTAAATAATCACCCCTTTTGAACCCACAGAGCCAAAGCTCACCTAAGAAATTGGACAACTGTAAAATCCTAATAAACATATTAAAAAAGGTTGTGAATTCAATTTAAGAACAATAAATATAACAACGATATGCATCATTTATCAACCAGCAACAGCTGATCACCACGAGGGCATGCCAATCAATCAACTTAATAAAGGAGCAAGATCGCCTCTTGAACCAATCTATCCTTTCCATTTGTAATTGATTTCATCAATGCAAAGACCAATCATACATGTAATTTGATGATTTCAGTGTTGATTGAATCTATCATGACAAGACTGTCAGTTACTATACAATAACAAAACTCAAACTTCATCTAATCCTCTTCCAACATTTTTGGTGTTTTGAGAAAACCAAATTTGCATCCAATTCCATGTTTGATCAGATGATAAATAAATCCAAACCACTATAATTAATAATAATAATAATAATAATAATAATAATAATAATAAACAAACAACTTGGTAAACACATAAACAAAATATTAAATGAACATTTTCCAACCAATCCTAAAAACATACATGATCAAGCAAGAGAACCTACATAAACACTTTCAATCCTACTCAATTAACTAATCATACCATAAGTCAAACATAACTACCTAAAACCACACGTCATGATTCCCCAGGTCAACACAATGGCCTGTCAAAAAGACTTGCCATCCAATTCCATGTTTGGGCGTGAAGGCACGAGCAATGCTGCACCATTGCAGCANGATTCTCATGAAGAATGGCCAAATAGCTCTACTCACCTCGTTGGATGCCCTTCTTGAATTGAATGATCGATAACATTTTGGCTTCTTACTTGCTAGTCCTTGTTGTTGGTACTAGGCAAGCTTGGTTGCCCTCCATGATGCACATACTATTGGCAAATATTATTGGGAACACTCTCACTTGATCCAATAAATCTAGACCAAGAACTACCTTGAAATAGTCCATTGAAATGATGGAGAAATTCACCACATCTGACCAATCTCTAACACAGGTCTTCACTCCTTTGGCTACTCCGTGGAACCTAGCCGCTGAGTTGACTACTTTGATGGAGCCCCTTCAATTATTTGCAGACCCATCCTCTTTGTTTCTTCAATAAAGATGAAGTGAGAAACTCATGTATCTATCATTGTTTTAGTAGATGTCCCACCTATAATCACCTCCACAAAGAAAAGTCTTTTTTTCGCGGTTTGTGGAGAGGAATGCGTCACGTTGAGCATTTGCATAGTTCCCACTTGTGCTGCCAGATCGCTTCCTTCTTCCTCTTGATGGCTTGCAATGAGAGAGTTCAGAGCCTTCTTCTAAGGGAAATCCCTTGCCCAATGAGGTCCTCCACAAAGGAAACAATTGTTGTTTTGTTTAATTTTATTGTTGTTGTTAGACTTTTCCTTGTCTTTTGCCTTGAATAAGATCGATTCACGACGGGTCTCTTCTTTGTGATCTTTGTCTACCCCACTTTTGATATAGCTACTCTTCTTTTCCCTTGGCATTGTAGACTATTCTGTATAGTCAACCAAGCTTTCCGGAACAGCGATGACAGTAGCCAGATCTTGCGCTTCATTCCCCTTAAACTCACTGTTAGAGTCCATCCATGAAGTTGAACAGAGCATCCTTGTCAAACATGTCAAGGGTTTCAAGGACAAGGCTAATAAACTTCTTAATATATTCTCAAATTGATCCCGTTTGCTCGAGCCTTCGCAACCGAACTCTAGCATCATCCTCNCTCTAGCTTCACGGGCAGCACGGGCAAGCCTAGCTTTCCTGTTGTTTAGCCTGCAGTAGAAGGAAAACAGGGAAATTTATGTAATATAACATATGGAAGGAAATTTTTAATCTGTAGAAAAAATATTAATTTATGGGTAATATTCAAATCATTCTTAGAAAACATAGGCAGTGAACACTCAAATCGTTATAAAAATGACAACCCACAGAATGGTGGTGGTGCGGTTTTAACATTCTGAGTGGAGAAATTGTAAATGGAGACATTTAGTTTTAATTTTTTAATTAGAAAATTTTTGGTTGGCATGCACAATTAATTGAAATAACTACCATTTTAGAAGGGAATAAAAATGTCCAGACCAGCTTAAAAATATTAGATTTGCATTGAGATTAGTGCTGTATAAATTCTTCGTGTACACATAGTTTGTATAGCACCAATCTCAAAACAAAATCTAATGGTCTTTAAACCAATCCTGATAAAAACCAAATCAATATATCGAGAGACAATTTTTATTCAATTAGAAGTAAATCATCAATCACAACATATCAAATCACTGTCATTTTAAATTTAATACAAGAAATGGCTGCTCAATAGCTTATAGCCATGCAACAACACTTGATCTAGTACCTGAGTGCTTTGTCTCTAACCACAAGCTCTTGCATGCAAGGCATGACACATAAGGGTGTATGTGTGAATTTAAAAAAAAAAAGCTTATAAATGGTAATGAAAAAAAAAGGAATATTTACATAGATACCACATAATTCCTGTTTATTTGCATATCTAACACCTAAACTTCAATTTTTACATGCATGTCACCTAATCTATGCATGTAAAGGTGTCTTTCACTTTTTAAAATTTAAAATAGTGATATATTTTTATGTGATATGAAAGATTTGAGTGGTATAAATGTAAAAAAGTAAAGTTTAGACGTTAGACATGTAAATGCATAAGAATTGTGTGGTATGTATGTAGAGGTCAGCGAAAAAAATGGACTAAGAGGATATAAAATGCTCGTTATGCACGAACCTACGTAAGCTCGAGAGTTTCGGGCTTCAAGTCATATGGCTGAGCGCTTATATTTTTGCCCCTGCTGCAAATTTTCTTTGCCACTTCGAATCCATGTGCTAGCATCTCGCTGCATGCACTCCATCGCTTGGCTTTTGATTTTGCAGGCTTTCCTCATTATCCCTCTCCACGCTGAGCTCATCATCACCTTCCCAAATCCCAAGGACAGGAGTTTCGTCACGTTCGCTCAATCGAGAAGGGCCAACACTGCCACGACAACTCACAAGTCACAAGGCAAGCTGGGAAGGCAATGACAAATCGATCGGCAATGACGATGCGTTGTTGTTGTCTTTTTTCTTCTTTTTTTTTGGTCCGACATGGACAAATCTGTCTGATGGATGGGATTCCTAGATTGTTAGGCAAGGAAGTCAGCTTGTCTCTTAGGCTGGGGCAGGCTTTTTTCTCCATCGCTTCCCTCCTTTTAATATCCATTGGCCTTGAGTTCTATAGCTATAGTGCTTGTTGGTATGTTTTCATTACTTCTTGTAGATTTTGTTTGACTTAATATGAATACTGTTATTTGTTTGTGATCTCTTATCAGTTGATATGCTTAGTTGGGGGAGTTATATTTTGTTTGTGCTGTTTGTCATCAGATTGTAGTGCCAAGTCAACTACTAGATATAATTGGATTCATTGAATTGGTTCCTAAATTTTATTTTAATTTTTTGCTGTCATTTACATTTACTTATTATTTGTTGTTAAACTCATAAGTTTTGAATGATTTATTTGTCTCATATTTCATGTTATAAATATTTGAAATACAAGATTTTATTTTGAATTGTGCTATTCATTTTATTTTATTTTACTTTATTATTGTACAATAAATTTACCTCTAAAAAAAAGAGGCTAGTTCCGCCCCTTGCACTTGTCAACTGAATATCATATCAAAGTGAAAATCTCTTCATTCCAACAAAAGTAAAAACTGAACCATCAGAAACAACTGAGCTGGACCAATTATTAGCCACACAAAAAGTCACTAATCCAAGTACAATCTTCTACTTCAATGGCGATTTACTCTTTCTTCCTTCTATCATCATTCTACCAATATTTTCACTATTGTGGTGTACTTTTTCATGGGGTATGGAANTCAACTGAATATCATATCAAAGTGAAAATCTCTTCATTCCAACAAAAGTAAAAACTGAACCATCAGAAACAATTGAGCTGTATCAATTATTAGCCAAACAAAAAGTCACTAATCCCAGTACAATCTTCTACTTCAATGGCGATTTACTCTTTCTTCCTTCTATCACCATTCCACCAATATTTTCACTATTGTGGTGTAGTTTTTCATGTGGTATGGATGGCGACTTGTATTGTTTGTTTGAAGTGCTAAATAGGACTTGGTTTAAAAATTTCCGATGAAACAAGGGAAAAGCTAGAAAATAAAAATATATAATAAAAAGCAGAATATTATGAAATATGAACAGAAAAAAAATTACTGCAGCTTTGAAAATTTTATGCTAAAATTGAGGTAACTTCTTACCAATTCTTTAGCTGAGAAGCTGTAATCTCTGATCCCTGGAAAATGATCACTATAAGGCTCGGCATACATAAACAGTACTAGCAGAAGGAGATTTCAGAGACGGAAAAATTAGTATGAAAAAGAGAGCGAAACCTGTGAACAAAGCTTTTCTGCCCATGACTGTAACATAGCTGCATTCCGCTGCATCTCAGGCTCTACAAGGAGTGCGTTCTCAATTAGAGATATCTGTCTTTCATTCATGATATTACGTTTTCTCTTTCTTGGCTGCTTCTCTTCACCATGAACGCCTTCAGCTTTCTCCTCTTCTTGAAAACCAGTTTCTTTTGCAACCTCTGGTCTAGCAAAAAACTACATTATATTAGGCGTCAAGTTAATATAATATTGGGGCATTTACATACAAACCACATTTTTTATATACTTGCATATCTAACACAAACTTTCATATTTACACTTATAACATCATGGTGCAAGAAGATTTGCATGAAAATGTATATTTTACTTTTAAAAGGACAGTTATTATGGTATTTTTGATGCCATATTAAAATTTTGAGTGGTATGCATGTAAATATGAATGTTTAGGTGTTAGATATGTAATTACATAAGGATTGTGTGGTATGTATGTAGATGCCCCAATAACATTGTTGACGTTATAAAAGTACTAAAAATGATTAATATTATTAATTAGATTTAATAAGACTTAATTAAATGTAATTAAAATTAAATCATTCGCTCCCGCTCTGATGCCATAGCCGTTCGCGCGAGAAAATGCTTCTCTAGTTAGAACTAAAAGCCACGATAGAACTGCTCGCCCATTACACCTTTTCATTCAACCGATGTGAAACCACAACAGAGCGAAGGCTTCTTCCATTGTCGTCCTCCCACGCTTCATTCTTCTTTTTCTGTGTTCCTCCACTTCGAAACCCTCACACAATTTTCTCGTTCTTCATTCGCTAGTCATGAACCTTCGCTAGATCAAAACCATTCTCCCGTCGCGTCTCCTCACGCACAACCCTCTGCATCCCTCGGCTCTGCCCTAACTTGCATGCAAGATCACACCGTTCGAAGCCTTCACCGTTCCTCCCTCTTCGCAAGCCACCCGCTTTGCGCAGTGCCATGATCTATCCTGTTGCTCACGTAAACCACGATAGAGGCCCTCCCTCTTTCCGAGCCGCATGCTATCCTCTCTACATGATTAATCCTCGGCTACTGTCTTCCTGTACCATCACCTCCTTCCATATTCAAGCAACCTGTCACACGATCCTCCCTGCTCTTCAGCCTGTCGATGCCGATCCTTCTCTGTGCACCGCAAAACCCTCCCCTACCCTTCGTTCCCAAATCCCTCGCGTGGCAGCCGCAATTAGCGCAAATTTGGAAGACAACGACGAGATTGTCGGTTCATAGAGACCTATTTCTTCACTCTGCCCTAAGCTGCGCCCCCGGGTATCCTAAGCCGTGTGATCCTCTGCCCTAAAGCCCAAGCTTAGTTTTCTTGTTCTACGGAAGTGTTGTTTGGGTAGCTAGCAGTCCCAAGAAACATTTGCGGGAAAGTTGTTGTGGGGAAGCTGACTGACTGTTTGTTTTCTACAGTTTGAAAATAATTGTTCAACAGTTGTTTCTAGACAAATAATCATTCTGCTCCTGTGTGGTAATGTTGTTTGTAACATAATTGTTCTAACCATGTATTTGATACTTTATAAGTAAAAATTTTCTTCATAATGGCACAAAAATTAAGATAAACACCTCACGTAACAGTGAGTATCAAGTATGTTTCAAAAAAAGAAAAAATAAACTATCAAAATTACAATTAGTAATAAGAAAATATTGATTTTATAATGCAACCCTAACACATTCGAACCTTAACTTGTATATTCAATTCGAATGAGGGGTTACTCTTCACTCCCTCACTCAAAATCATCTAGATAACCCATCACTCCCTCCAAAAGAAAACCTTTTCAACACCATCAAATGTTAAACATCAAGAGCTCAATCAACCATAAGGTTGCAACATAAAAGTCGTCATTCTTAAACCTAATTTAACCATATAGGAAGGCACCAAGAATCGAGGAATCAACAAAACACAGAAAACAGTCATTCCAGCCAAACCATCAACTCCAATAACACTTTTGAGAAGAATATATAGAACATTAGTTGAGTCAAATGGACAAGTTGGACGCTCATCCATCCCAATATGCTAATAGGTTAACCATATCTACCACAATAGATACTCTTTACATTCACTCATGTCAAACCCCAAAATTCACATGCTCTGATATGATTAGAAAAGCAGCTAATGTCCTAATGTTCTAAAGATTATGAATGCCCTAAAAACAATAACAAAAGAATTTCCACCATATCCTTCTTCTTGAATGCATTCCTCTAAAGCATCGAATGTTGATTTCCCGTGGCATTTGCTGAACTATAGAATCCAGATCCAACTTCAATGGCAATTTGCAACAGAGCGCCAAATGAATAACACAAACAACAACAACAACAAAGCCTTAATCCCACTACGTGGGGTCGGCTACATGAATCCTTTTTCACAACAACAACAACAAAGCCTTAAGCCCACTACGTGGGGTCGGCCACATGAATCCTTTTTCTCTAACAACAACAAAGCCTTAATCCCACTACGTGGGGTCGGCCACATGAATCCTTTTTCTCCATGCAACAACAACAAAGCCTTACTCCCACTACGTAGGGTCGGCTACATGAATCCTTTTTCTCCATTGAACAACAAAGCCTTAATCCCTCTACGTGGGGCCGGCCACATGAATCCTTTTTCTCTATTGCGTCTTTGAACAAAAACAACAACAACAAAGCCTTAATCCCACTAATGGGGTTGGCTACATGAATCATTTTTCTCCATTGAGTCAACAACAACAAAGCCTTAATCCCACTGTGTGGGGTCGGCTACATGAATCCTTTTTCTCCATTGTGTCCTATTTAGGTCATAATTTTCCATTTAGTTCTAATAAATTAAGATCATTTTTTATACAATAAGCCCAAGTCTTCCTAGGTCTATCTCTGCATTTCTTAACATAAGTCGAATCTAAAACATCTACTCTCCTAATTGGATCATCAGATGGTCGACGTTTAATGTGACCAAACCATCTAAGACGACTTTCTCTGATTTTGTCTGTCACGAGAGCTACACCAACCCTATCACGGATATATTCATTTCGCATTTTGTCTCTGAGTGTAAAGCCACTCATCCACCTAATCATTCTCATCCCGACAACACTTAACTTAATATTTTGCTTCTCTTTTAAAGATCAACATTCAGCGCCATAGAGCATTGCAGGTCTCACCACTGTCTTATAAAATTTTCCTTTCAGTCTAAACAGTATTTTTCTATCACACAAAAGGCTCCAAAACACTTCAACCAACCAACTTGAATTCTACTATTAACATCCCCATCTATATCACCATCACTTTGAACAACAAACCTGAGATATCTAAATCGTTCACATCTTTTAATAATTTGATCACCCAAATTTACACTTCTGTCACTAGAGCTATTATCTACTAAAATTACATTCCATGTATTCAGTTTTAGTTCTACTTAAATGACTACAGCTATTACTACTAAAATTACATTCCATGTATTCAGTTTTAGTTCTACTTAAACGAATGCTAGAGCTATTACTACTAAAATTACATTCCATGTATTCAGTTTTAGTTCTACTTAAACGAAGACCTTTAGACTTCAATGTAGACCTTCTTACAACTAAAATTACATTCCATGTATTCAGTTTTAGTTCTACTCAAATGAAGGTCTTTAGACTCCAATGTAGACCTCCATAATTCAAGTTTTTCCTGAGCTTTTTTCTCTCATCTTATCCACGAGAAGGATATCATCAGCAAAAAGCATACACCAATGTACATCCTCCTGTAAATGTCCAGTAAGACCATCCATAACTAAAGCAAAAAGATATGGGCGTAAAGCCAATTTCGGATGTAATCCAACCAAAATAAGAAAATATTTGGTCAATCCTTTTTCAGTTCGAACACAAATAACAACTCTAGTATACATATTTTTAATGATTTGAATATAAGTCATATCAACACTTTTCTTCTCAAGAACTCTCCAAAGGATATCTCTTGGAACCTTATCGTAAGCTTTTTCTAAATCAATAAAAATCAAATGTAGATTATCCTTATTATCTTTGAACTTCTCCATCAAACTTCTCAATAGATGTATAGCTTCCATAGTAGACCTGCCCGGCATAAATTCAAATTGATTATGAGAAATTTTTGTAATACATCTTAAACTACGTTCAATTACCCTCCTTCCATAAATTTAAGTAAAACACATCAACTTAATTCCTCTATAATTTGCACACTCTCGTGCATCCCCTTTATTCTTAAAAATGAGAACCAAAATACTCTTCCTCCACTCCTCGATCAATTTAATTCCTCTATAATTTGCAAATTACCTTCTCCCATAATTTTAAAGTATGACACATCAACTTAATTCTTCTATAATGCACACTCTTGTGCATCCCCTTTATTCTTAAAAATGGGGACCAAAATACTCTTCCTGCACTTTGCACCTCTTGTGCATCCCCTTTATTCTTAAAAATGGGTACCAAAATACTCTTCCTCCACTCCTCAGACATCTTTCTGGTTTTAAAATAATAATAAAAAGTTTAGTAAACCAAGAAACTCCCAAATCTCCTAAACATTTCCATACTTCAATTGAGATATCATCAGGTCCTACAGACTTTCCACCCTTTGTTTCTTTAAAGCCTCCTCAACTTCTTTTTTACTAATGCGACAGTAAAAATGAAACTTTTGATTATTATTAACGATATTAAGATTAATAAGGTCGATCGTATTTTCAGAAACTTCATTAAAAAGTTTATCAAAATGACCAACCCATCTATTTTGAATATATTTTTCTAAGAAAAACACTTTTTGATTTTTATCTTTAATAAACTTTAACTGAGTTAAATTTTTATTTTTCTTTTCTCTTTGTTTGGCTAGTGTATACATTAATTTTTCACCCTCATTAGTATCTAATCTGTTAAAGAAATCATAAAAAAACAGAATTTTTAACGTCACATATTGTTCTTTTAGACTCCCTGCAGACCGTTTGATATTTTTCCTAGTTCTCTAAGTTTTTACATCTAAACCAATTTTTATAACACAACTTTTTATATTTTATATTTTCTTGCACATTAATATTTCACCACCAACTATTTTTATTTAAAAAACTTTTGCTTTTGATTCTCCAAGTACATTTTTTGCTATTTGTTTAATAGTATTTGTTATTTTATCCCACATAACATTTGTTTCATTATGAACATTCCAAATTTTGAAATCTTGAATTTTACTTATAAAAATAATTTTATTTGTCTTTTAAGTTCCACCATCTAATTCTACGATAATGAGTCCTAATATTGTTTATTTTACAACTTTTAATCTTAAAATCTAGAACTAATAAACGATATTGGATACTTAAATCCTCACTTGGAATGACCTTACAATCTTTACAATCTAAATCTCTTCTTCTCATAAGAAAATAATCAATTTGTGTTTTATTAGATCCATTCTTATAAGTAATAAGATGTGCATCTTCTATCTTGAATAAAGTATTACTAATAACTGACAAAATTTTGAGAAAAATAGGCTAAATTCTGAATAAGCTCCCCGTCTTTTACCTTTGCTTTAACTCCATTAAATAATAATCTTACAATCTATTTTAGGTACAAAACATTCTGCATAATCTATTTTAGGTAACATAATAATGCATATTCCTAGTTTAAATATTCAGCTAAAAGAGAAACAAATCATAATAAAGACATAGGAAATAATTTAAATAAGAAAACACCTAATTTAGGTGTTCGAGTTCCGTCTTTCCTGAATGACACCCGCCCTCAAATTGATGATGACTGATCAAGAAGCATCAATTTGCCAACAAGAAACTGATAACATTGTCAGAACAAAAAAATTCTCATGCAACGAGTGATGAAGCCAAAAGTGTCGAAGCCTGAGAGTGCCGAAGCCTGAGAGTGTCGAAGTCAAAGAGTGTCGAACCCCAACAGTGTCGAAGCCCAAGATCAAGGGTATGTTGAAGCCGAAGTCACCGGTCTAGGAAGGAGTGTTAAAGCCTTCAATCCTTGAGTGTAACAAAGAACCCGAAGTCGAAGCGGAAGATGCAGTCTAAGATACCGTAGAAGCAGTGATGGCCATCGAAAGGAGATTTGAAGCGAACGAATGAAGCGAACGAAAACTTCGATATTTCGCCTCCCTGTCATCGATTGTAACTCCAACGATTATCAAAAGTGAGGAAAGCAGCGATTGGGTAGGGTAGAAGCCGGAGCAGAAGTGAATTTGCGATAAAAAAAGGCAAACTCATTTGCGAGTGTAGTGTAGATCGGAACATTCTCAGAAGCGAAGCCGCTCATTACAGCGCAAGGTCGTGGCGGACGTTTCTCATGATGCCATGGGAAGGAGGATCTGTAAGCCGCGATCCGTTGCGTTCCCAGCTAGTTGTGACTGTATCGCTTGAGTTCGGTCAAGAAAGCGACAGTTTAGGGCGAATCAGATTAACACGGGTGCAATAGGTGGAGTTCGAATGAAGGAGAGGTTCTGTCGAGACAGCTCGAGTGGAAGAGGAAGACGAAGCACAACGAAGACGATGCAGACGAAGAAATAACGAGACGACGATCAAACGAGCAAAAATCAAAGCAAATAAATAGTTCCTCCCTTCACATTTCGCAAGAAGGCCGATGGGAAGGGAGGCTTGACTGTCCTCCAACGACTATCGGTGGTTAGGGCAAAATTTTTGCTTTGATACAATGTCAAGCTTTTGAGAAAAATAGTTTGAATTCTAAATAGGCTATATTCTTTTCCCTTTGCTTTCATTCCATTAAATCTAATTTAGGTACAAAATATTCTGCATAATCTATTTTAGCTAACTTAATAATACATAATCCTAATCTAAATATTCAGCTAAAAGAGAAATAAATCATAATAAAGACATTGAAAATAATTTAAATAAGAAAATTCCTAATTATAGAAAACTCCTAATTTAGCTGTATGATTTTCGTCCTTCCTGATTGACAATAACAAAATCATACGCTAGAGAAAAATCTAAAATAACTCTACCTTTTTCATTAATCACTCCAAAACCGTAGCCACCATGAATGTTTCTAAAATTTTCTCTCTACCGACACGACCATTTAAATCTCCTCCAATAAAAATTCTTTTTTCAAGAGGTATCACTTGTATTAAGTCTTCTAAGTCATTCCAGAATTTATCTTTAGACCCTATATCTAAACCTACTTTAGGATCAGAAGCACTTATAATATTAAAAATCTTAGTATCAATGATAATCTTAAGGGCTATAATTCTATCTCCAACTCTACTAATTTTTACAACATTATCTTTCAAACTCTTATCTATAATTACATCTCCACCATTTCTAGTGCGACTCTTTCTAGAATACCAAAGTTTAAAACCAAAGTTATCAATCTCTTTAGTCTTTTCTCCAACTCATTTAGTCTCCTGAATACATAAAATATTAATCTTTCTATGAATCATAATATTAACTAATTCCATTAATTTAACATTGCGAGTATCTATATTCCAAGATCATATCATAATATTAATTTCATTAGTTTTATGGACTAACTTATTTATTCGCATCCGTTCGTAATGTGAGGAGCCTTGTTTATCTGATACAACACCCGGGCGTCAGTATAGCGACCTTTGCACACTTTTCACTGTATTCAAACTATAAAGCGCGTCGTTTCCAATAAACGCCTTAATACTTACACAAAGATCAAAAGGATTCATGTTATGGATTTTTTTCCGACAAATTTAACGCTGGTTGTTGACTACCTAACTCAACCCTCCACTTTTCACATCCGGACTTAGGGTCATCAATGACAGTGTTAATGAATAACACATTGAAAGAAAAGTACATAGGGTAAAAGAAGATCCAGATACGTAAGTAGTGGGGGGAATAGGCAATCTTTGATGGAGTTGAAGCGCGTAATCTGATCGGAGGGAAAGAGGGAAGGGTACGAGAAGTACTCTAGAAAGCAGATGGCCTGGTCATCCCGTCCGTCCTCGATTAGCTCGTGGAGGAGCTAGATTGTCGTCAGCACATAGCCTTCCTCCAACAAAAAGTTCACCACGCAGTTGCACAACGACGATCTCTCGACATTCATCGCCCGAGAAGAATCCATCGCTTCCTGCCGCTGCAGTGAGCAATGCTTTCAGTTCCTCGCCACCGACATCAAACAAAACGGAAGGGGTAAAGCGTAAAAAAAACACAACCCTCGAACGCGGGCTGCAGGGTCGAACACGCTGCCCGCGTTTAATAAAAAATGTTGGACGCCGCCCCAAACAGGAGAAAATCACGGCCTGAAGCCTTGTCGCGAAAAAGAAGCAGCCCCAAACGAACCCTAAATCAAAGACTTGCTTTTGTTTAACCAAGCCCACTTTAAAACCCAAATCGAGCCATTCTAATGTTCATCTTGTTTGTTATTGTTGTTACCTTTTAGTAGTACAAAAAAGAAAAATCCATTGCATTTTTTTGTCATCTCGCCGTCATTGTCGTCAATGACGTTAGAGCTCAGGAGGTATAATTTTGGGACAATGGGGCAATTTTTCGAAAATATCCACTCAAGAAAGCACGGCACCCATTCGTGAGGAATTGAGTATATCATTCGAGAAAAAATGCTGACTCATTTGGAAGATCTTATTAAAGTGGGGATTTCAAAACAACCGTTCGTGTGAAAGTGAGTATCTACTCGTGAGAAAGTGAGTATACGTTTGTGGAAAGAAAGTACTCCGTGGGGAATTGAGTACCATTCGGGGAAACAAAGTTCCACTTGGAGAATATTAGATGTGATCTAACCTTTTGTGCAAGTACATTGAAGGCCCGTTGCGTCTTTTAAGATCACGGGTTAAATCAACACTTTTGCTCCCCGATCGTAGTGTCTCACGACAGCGCATAACACGAAGCACTAGCCTCATTTTTTGTGAATTTTGTGAGCCGGAGAAGACCGTTGAACTCAATCCCACCACCGCTATTGAGGTGGAGAACGGTGTTGTGGAAACCATTGAATACGATGCTCGAACTTGAAGAAGCAGCAGCGGAAACAAAGGGCAAAGGATTTTCGTGCCATGAAAAAGGATGCTAACAAAGCAGACAACGGAGGCTTTACGGGGTGTTTTACATGTTCCAAATCATAATAAATTGATTTTAGATATCACTAATGTGCACATGTGCTCGAGTCCCCTGGCCCATATTAGTTTCTTGTTTAGGATTTCCCAAATCCCCCACTGTTCGTTCAATGGTCAGTTATTTATTCATATACAGCAAACTTTTGAATTTACAGAAAAAGTGCTCTATTTTTTTCTTGAGCAGGCCTGAGGTTAACATATGTCATGCTTACCTGTACCCAAGAGAGGCTCCAACTCCAGGCTTGATGAGCTGAGTGGTGTCCCTCCTTTTATGTCTATATTATTCCCTTTTATGTCCGAAACATCATCATGGACCTTGGGATCAGCTTTGACAAGCAGATAAGGCCTGCCTACACCATTCTGAGCGTCCTGCAAAGTATCCAAGGCCCGCCCCATTATATTAAGTACAACTTAGTTCCTATTATAGTAGGCAAAGTCTTCTTGAAATCAATTCTTGGATTCTCAATATTGCCTATTAAATTCACAGAAATAGTGAATACTGAACAAGTATGACTCACTCAAGGGTGAATTTTTCATAATATACCTGATGATTTTTATTCAAATTTTCATTTGCAAATTTTACCCAAGTAGGCAAAGATTGCTGCATAGGATTGTTACCATCAACTTGCATTTTCCCACCTTCAGTTTGAATTGTTTCCTACAAGGAGTGGCATTAATCAGCACTGTGGAATAACAGCCACTCACGTTAAAATATGTGAAAAGTGCGGCATCTTCAAAAGGAATGATGCATACAAGGGGTTTACCTGAGCACGGCTGTCACTATTTGGCAAAGTTAGTTTCTTTAGTTGTTCAGTGAAAACCCTGCCAACAATTAAGCAAATTTTAAAGCAGATCTTCTAGAAAACAAATGAAGAAAAGGAAAGATAAGAAAATCGACATGACATTAAAGACATATCAATTGATAACCTAGCATAACTTTCAAAAAGGAAAAAATAAGAAAATAAAAATGATAACCTAGCATTGAAGCTAAACAGCTCAAATCAAGTAAAAAGCAAGAACACACTAGCACAAAAAAATTGAACATTTATACCAGTAATGATGACATTGCTGTATTTTAAGAAGTAGGACATCTGACACTTATGAGCCAAATATTTATGAAATGTTGAATAGCTGTTAAAAACGAATGATATATATAATTAATGGCTTAATAATAAAAATAAAATAAGCGTAAAAAAGGTCATGTATATGGACAAGTTGGTGACTGTATTTTATAATAACTTGTAAAGTTATGAAGATGAATGTGAGCCCAGGTGTAAAGTTATGAAGATGAATGTGAGCCCAGGTGAAGGTAAACGAGTTCTCAAGTTGTCATACATTTTTAGTAATCAGTATAAGTAGTGCAAGAAACGTAAGGCAATATGGAGATGAAAATATATTAAAAAATGATATATTTATAACACTAGAGCCTATATTGGGAAAAATGATTAAAAGTTAATATTTTTATCATAATATGGACAGATAGGACGATAAATTTGAACCCTCATGGAGGTAGAAAGATTCTCAATATGTAGCTTTATGCTCGATTTTTTACCAAATAATGCCACAACCTGACTCAAGGTTTAGAAAAATAATCTCATTGACTTCAAATATTGATAATTAAGATAACGCAATAAGTGAAGAAATGGAAACCCTGAAGAAAAAAAAATTATGGGAATTGGTGATACTACCAAAAGAAAAAAAAATTAGAAAAATATAGATGGGTCTTTAGTGTAAAGAACAAACCAAATGACTCATTCAAAAGATATGAAACTAGACTAATGATAAAAGGCTCTACTCAAATAGTGTAGACTGATTATCTTGAAATTTAGGCTCTTTTTGTTGAAATCGAGTTCTTTAAACAATAGAAACTAAGAAAAAATGAATAAGATATCAATTCAATGTCTTCTTACGTGAATAAAAGGAATATATGTGAAACCTTTTATCATTAGTCTAGTTTCATATATAAAAAAGAGAAATATATGATCCCATCAAGCATTGGATCAAATACAGAATAAAAGGAATACAAATTACAAAAGTCATTGTTTGGATCGAAGTAATATCCAAGAAAAAATTTTGAGAGATTGGCGAAGGCAATGCTCAACATAAAAGACTGATAGAGTCAAAGCCGATCACATATTATTTGTGAAACCATGGCTTAAGGGAAGTTCCACACTATTAATTTATGTTGACAACATCAGTACAATAAAAAGTGACATGGAATGGATGGAGACTTTTAAGACCATATTGCTCTAAAAAATTGAAATTAAAGAACTAGCATAGCTGAAGTACTTTGGCATTGTAGTTGTACGCTATCAACATGGGATCTTTATATTGCAAGAGATATATAAAACAATTCTATTGAAAGAGCACGCAAAGTTCATAGAATCTAATCCTTAAAACAGGGTTGTTTCAGAAGACGCAGCAAGTGAAAAAACTCTCAAAAACTTATAATAAAGCTTATCTAATAATTATCATGTACTAGAAATGACGTTAGCCATGCTATTGGTGCAATTAATCAACTAATATACAATCCTAAAGAATCACACCTTAGCACTATACATCATATTTTATAATATCTTAAGAAACATCAAGTAAAATAATTTTATTTAGAAGGGAGGAAGATTTAACAATAAAAGCCTATATAGATACTTATTATATAGGATATATAATTGATAGAAGATCAATTTTGGGACATTGCACATACTTAAAAGAAGCAACCTCATGAATTAGAGAAGTAAAGAGCAAAATTCAGCGGCAAAATCCGACGCGTGAACTAAATTTAGATCTATGGCACTATAAACTTAAGAATTATTATAACTAAAAATTTTCTTGAAACATTTAAAGGTTGAGTGGAAAATCTTTCTGAGGCTCTATTGTGACTCAGTTAGTTGTCAATATTGCACATGGTCTCATGCAATATGACAGAACATATTAAAAAAAATGGTAGTCATTTCATGAAAGAGCAACTCAACATTCGTTTAATATAATCCATACGTAGCCACAATTGGCCAATTCGCCGGCCAGCCTATAAAAAGATTATTAGGATAAAATTTCAAAAATTAACATGCAAACTTGGAGTAAATAACATCCATTTATTCACTTGACCAGAGTATTAAAAAAAATCTCTATCAAATTTATCTCCAATATTCTACCAAGCCCAACAGTCCACCTCCCATATTCACTTCATGCAGTTCAATTGTCCATCGGATCAACCAACTTGTGAACCGTTATAATTATTAATCTTCCTACTTGTCCATTCATAAACCATTACAATTACTCTTCCTTGTTGGCATTTGACTCAACTAAGTTTGTATAAACACTACACAAATATTAAAATAAAAATAACTCAACTAATTCTCTCCAATTCTTGTTATAAATCATATAGGTTAATATTGAAAAATTTATGATACAAAAATGAGCGCAAAGTAGGGTAATCTTTATAACCGACAAAATANATTAAAATAAAAATAACTCAACTAATTCTCTCCAATTCTTGTTATAAATCATAGAGGTTAATATTGAAAAAAATTACTAAACAAAAATGAGAGCAAAGTAGGGTAATCTTTATAATCGACAAAATGATCAATGCTACAAAAGATTCAAATAAGTAACAAGCAAACATAGACAAAAATAACTAGATGTTATGTATGATGTGACTAATCAATAATACTTAAATTTATGGTGATCAAACGACAATCTTATCGAAATACAAAAAAAAAACATAAAGAAGAGCATTCAAGGCCTCTAAAATTTATACTCCAATTTTCACCCCAAAAGTTATCATTTTTTTTTAATTCTNATATATATATATATATATATATATTTAAAGAGGTGAGAGCGAACCGGAATTCCCTAATCTATCCCAGCCAATAAGTGTTTTAAGTGCGCCATGAATTTGGGTAATATCGAATGAAGTGCCAAAATAAAACAACTGGAGCAGAAATTATGAAACCTTCACAGAGGCGTCTCAACTTTCAATTGACAAGGAAAAGATGGTGATTCAAGCTGAGCTCCAAAAGAAGTCAAACATGTAAGAGATGAGAAGTTATTTAGCTATTTCTGGAAGACTATGTGGAGCAATTTGAGTATTAAATTCAGTTCAAGAGTGCACCCACAAACAGATGGTCAGGCTGGAGGGATGACCGAAGGGATGAACCACAATGTTAGAAATCACCTTAACATCCTTGTGGGAAAGACAACCTACAGTGAGATCTAAATCCTTTCAGAGAAGAAGTGGTCTTTCTTGAGAGTTATACTTCAGTGTGGTCCAACCTGTCAGAGGTTTAATTCAAGGTCATCGCGACAAATTTAATTATCAAACACACTCAGCCAAGTACGAGTGAAAGAAACATGTCATAAATTTAATTGCTCGAGATTTGGTTCGTTAGAACCTACGTCTATATGCAGCTCCTGCTCAGGTTGTCTAAAATAGATAGATACTTATTCTATTAGGATGTGTTTTCGAATGACAACTCCTGCAATGATTCACTTACCAGGAAGTTACAGTAACTCCATCACCTTCAGCCTGATCGACCTGGTATCATACGATGAGGAGATAGAAACATCGAAGGATGTGGTCAAAACTACCTCAATTTTTGGACCACGCATGACCGTAGAACTGGTAGTCTTGTGATCTACTAGATCCATGCCACGAGCCTTTCTTCTCTTCTCCTTTCTTTCTTATTATCCTTCATTCCTTTATAATTATTTCCTACATCTGTGTTGTATTAAGGTTTGAAAATCAATTTTGCTCATGTTTTTGTTCAAAGCAATTGTCAGCGTCTCTATTTCCTGTCTAGAGTTGTATTTGAGGGTGGTCGAGTGGTGCTCTGGTTATATCTTGCTCCCGATGTGGTAATTATCTACTTGTTTCTCCTCGTCCTCCTCACCACATCTCTCCTAACTGCCCCTTTATTGTTATAGGTCATCCTCGACAATGTATCTTGCTGTCAACTGCAGTTCCAGTCATCCAAACCCAACCTTCCATCTTCCTATTGCCTCACAAAGCCCGCACTCCGCCCTTCCACATTACCGCCACCTTCCAGAATCAAAGTTACGCCTTGTTGCCGCCCTAGGACAACAACGTATTGTTGTTGTCTTGCTATTTCGCCCCTCCCGCCCCAATCCCCTCAAACTATTGTTTTCCCGGTTGTACAACCCCCGACCTTTTTGTTGCCCCCATGGAAAACAAGGACCAACTGTTTTGTTGCCCCCATGGAAAACAAGGACCAACTGTTTTGTTGCCATATCCGCTCACTTGCACCACTTTTCCCACCTTCCCACCATGTTTCTGAAAGCCCAACAACCACCACCACCACCACCTTTGATTTCCCCTAGTCGTGTGTTGTGTGTCGTGTGTGTTGTTATTTCTTGTTTAGTTGTTTGGTTGTAAGTTCCTATTTGAATTCAACAATAATATTTGATTTTCCTATCATTATTTGGGTTAAGTACGGTATCAAAAATCTCTTGATAAGAAACACCTAAGTAAAAAATAGATAAGAAACAAAAAGGAAAAAGCAAAGGAAAGAAACTTACTAATGATAAGGAAAGAAAATAAAATAAAAAGCCTTCAGTGTTGGACTCCAACAAACGCGGGAGCCAATGATTCTACTGTATAGTGGACGTCTTGCAATCAGGATTGCGGTACTCACCACTTAGACACACAACACTTCTCTAGCATGGAGAACGTCCTTTCTAAACTTAGGAAACGTAAGGCAATCAAGGGCATGGTAGCAAGGGCAAGTAAGCAAAGGAATAAAAGTTTATAGTGCATTTATATTCTCTAAACCATCAATTGAAATGCAATTATTAGTTGAGGAAATAGTTATGCATATATGAGAGAGAGCCATTAAAAAAAGCTAAATTCAATCACCTCAAAAGTTGTACATCTTCATCATTAAGCATGTTGGGAATCAAAGATGCTCCATAATTTGACAAGGAACCTACAATTCCATAAATATGGTCGGATAATAGCTCGAAAACATTATATTGTCTGAAGAATGCAATATCAACCAATCTCTAGAAAGGAAAATACTTAAGTTTTCACAAATTGTAGCAGCTTTATGGGTGTTAACATCCACCGGATGCAACAATGAGTCAGTGGTCTCCATAAGCAAGCTCTCATGAAACTTTTTGAGAAATAAATTTCGTTCTTCTTCTGGTTAACAAGAAGTCTATTCAAAGAACAGCACTAATTAAAAAGGAAATCTAGCAGCTTTTCATGTCATACATGGTAAATATTTTACCTTCACAAAAACTAGGTACAAAACAGTGAAGATTTGCCAGTATTTTGATCAAATAAGATGTTCTCTGCTGTCCGTAAGTAACCAAGTGAAAACCATTAAAGTTACTATGGAACGAGAAGTTTATTTCACTTGGTTGAGAAACTGATGATAGAATGCTCTCTGGACTACCACTCTGAAGAACCAATGCCAAACTAGCAGCAATAAATGGATCATACTCTAGATTACCATCTTCTTCAGACAGATGAGCATCAACAGTACACCAATTGGATAGAAATACTTGGTGAGGAACCGCCAAAAGTTCATTAAGAACATGTATCTGGAAAGAAAAACTGGGAATAAGTCTAGCGGATAAGAATGAAAGGGCAAAGAATCCTGATACTAACTACTTACGGCATTTGCCATAAAAAAAGATCGAAAATTGGAATCATCGGAAAAGATATCAGCTAAACGCAGTGAATTAAGTAGTAAGAAGCCCTTTGGATATCTCCTGCCAACAGAATCACTGACTTGTATGGCTTCTCTCTTGAACCCAACCTTCAGAATATCAAGTATCTGCATACATGATTTAACATAACAGAAGTTGGAAATTAAATACTCCAGGGAAGAGAATGGCACATTCCCATTTTTAAAAACATACCTGAATCGTTATTGATTTTGCCAGATGCAAGCACTTTTGGCTACCAGCAACCTCGTCAAGATAAGAGAAATTTTCAGCTTCGCAGAGTTGCAGTAACTGCAAGACAAGTAACCAGTGATGCAATACAAGCGATTAAAAAGAGTGTATAAATACAGAATACAAGCATGTTGAGCTCACAATGGATAGTATTCTTGATTTCAATCTAGAGATAGCAGCCAAAACATCAAGGGACTCCTTAAAACAGTCTGGAGTAGTTAACTTCAGTATGGTACGAGTAAGAGAGAGAATACCCCCATTTTTACACAGCTCCTACAAAACATGGAGCGCAAATTAAATCGAGAAAAAAATTATAAACATGAAGACATACAACTTTTAATGTAATATAATATATTAAACCCAATCACCCTCTGAACACACACAAACACAGTTCTTAGGGCTTGTTTGAGATCAGTTTTGTTTTCTTTTTTATATTTTTATTTTTGCTTTTATTTTCAAAATATGTTTGTTTAGTGTATTTTTTACATATTTTTATTTTTTTATTTTCAAAAATAACTTAGCTTATTTTTAAAAACACGTAACACATTTAGAAATTTTGAGTATGTTAAAAACAACCAAAATGTATTATTTCAAAATAAAACTAATAATAAAACTAAAAAATAAAAAACAAAGGTTATCCCAAATGTCCCCTTAGTGTATTCTGTTAGTTCATTAATAGAAAACTTCAAAAACAGGCAATGCAGACTTTTCATTGACATGATATTCTACCTTGCATTTTAGCATAACTCAAAAAATAAGAGAAGATAACATTAGCAAGGCACCTTATTTTTAAGCAAGCGATCTCGGAACACTTTTTGCTGGCAAAGGAAAAGAAGATATTGTAATGACACCTCACATTGCTGGAAGATAAAACTGGCAGTCCTTTCAGCAATAGAAATACTCAAAGAGTTGCACAAGACATTATGATTTAGCATAGATAACTTCATACGTAATAGCCTGAAAGTCTCTTGCACAGAATCAAACGCTACATCCATGAATATATCAACCTGACAAAAGAGAAGGAATGAGGACTTATCCTGAATATGTGTTGATGTATAAATGTCGAGTCGTATAACATATAAAAGTTAACCCGTAAGGTCAAGCACAGACAGCCATTTCCATTTATCAAGCATATTATGAAAATTGCATTGCAGAACATCTCTTCGTCAATCTGAAGTTAAAAAATCTCGGTCAACAAAAAATGTTGTTAATTTAATAAAAAAAAAACATAGATTTTGACATTTTTTTAATAAAAATACTCCAAAAAAAAATTCAAGTTGACCAAGCAGGTGCAAGATAAAAACAAAAATATAATTAATTCTAGAAATTAAATGTTTTGCAAGCGACTATTTTCATAATCTATCAACCCGAAAAGTGTAAAGCCACTTATTCACGGATAAGATCATTTTGCATCGTCTCTAAGTGTAAAGCCACTCATTCACCTGAGCATTTTCCTCTCAGAAACACTTGGGCCCTGTTTGGCGCAGCTTATACAAGTGCGGTGGCATTTTCAAAACGCCGCCCTCGCGTTTGTTTCGCGTGTTCGTTCGGCGGCGTTCTGAACGTAGCGTCGCGCGGATCGTTTTTCCTTCATTAATCGGATCGCGGGGAAGAGGTTGCGTTCGGAGGTGGCTGTTGGCGTTAGGGCTCGAATTCCTTCTTTTGCCCTTGGTGATCTCTCTCGCGCTCTCCCCTCGCCTCCTCCCTCTCCGATCCAAAGCATCACTCTTTGTTGGCGTGATTCTGCAAACCATTCCCATTGTGTTGAAGTGATTCGTGTAAAAGCCTTCGTCAAATAATAATTGATTTGTCTAATGTTTGAATATTTCTACACGTATGCATGTGAGATTTTCATCCAAAACCTTGAAATCAACATCGTCCCGAGATGGATATCTCAATAAAAAATTATGAAAAGTTATCATTGCAACAACTATCTTTATGTGTTTTAAATGGATGTCTGCATATCTCATACAATGATCCACTTTTTCTTCCTTATGTTGAATGTTCTTCCAACAACACTCCGTAATGAGAAAAGTATAAAATTATAATAGATATACTCGATGAATTCGCTAAGACATATGTAATAACCTTTCAACAGTATCATCTCCTACACCCACCCAACGGGTGTGTTAAAGTCATTCGCGCAAAAGTCTTTCTCAAGCAATGATTGACATGCCTGATGTTCAAATGCTTCTACAGATATGCATGTGGGATCTTCATCCAAGAACCTAAAATCAACATCGTCCTGATATTGATGTATTCGTATAAAATTATAAAAAATTATCGCTGCAAAAACTATTTTTATCTGTGTTTTGAAGGAATATTTCGAAATAACTCAGAATATGACTCACTCATTTCAAACGTCGAATGTTCTCTCGATAACACTTCGTAATGACGAGTGTATTTTATTGAACAATTCATTCATCCCTTAAATCATTTGGATGTCATAGTCAAAGTTAATAAGATGATACATCATATCGGGGAAGACATTTAAAAAACCTCGTTACACGAGATATTCTAAATCGCCAAAGTAAAATTTCACTGAATAATAACATTATTAGTACATTTCTTCAAATTAACACTTCATATACGATTATGAATGCACTAAACGGGTGGAGGAATTGGAAATTTTTATTCACGACTTTAAGTAGCGAATTTGAAAATCAAACTATCATGAGCCCTACTTCCCATCCAACCATTAGGAACCTAAAACACATTAAAATCACAAACTACTAACATATTCTGTGTTGTAGCTCTAAAGCGCCCTATGTATGTAATCTTTTCATTATTACTGCATGTGCATCGATATGTGTGTCATCAACTGCTCCTATACAATCCAATTTTAAAATATTAGAATTTTTTTTTGTAAAATAAGCATGCAAATTAAATTGCTAATTGAATACTATAAAGAATGGCATGTATCTTCATTACGGATTTTTTCTAGTGTATGAGCAAAAGCAAGATCTATGGAATTGATAATATTGTCTCATTCTAACCAAAGAGTTAACCCCAATATCGAAATATCAGTCAATCATCTTTTTTAACAGTTAGAATCATTCAGAAGTAGCACTGATGAACTTATTATATGATATAATATATAAAGCATCGAGACAATTCATGCAACCCATAATTACTCTACAGTTCAGTTAGCAAATCACGAAAAAAAAAGGCATCCAAAACATACTATGAATTCTGGCCAGATGACCTTAGAGCAAGTCACAAAACTACTTGTCACCCATAGATGACGATAACACATATGGTGTCTAGTACAAATTTGTCTGATAATACCCACTGATAAGACATATTGTAATAGTCATAATTACAGCTCATTCGACTATCTCTAAAATCTCATCTCAATTTGATGAGTATATTTAGCTATTTTATGCATGTAAAAATATATTAAAACTAACAAACTATGATATAAGTGAACAATTACACAAATAAAGCATTATAACTAATGTGAAACATACATACTGAAATATCACACCAACATATCACAAGATATTGTTCGGCGTAAAAATCTAAAATATTACACACCAATAAAGAAAAGAAATTAAAACAAAAAACATAAACTTACTGGATTGATTGTTTAAAAAAAATTAGAGGTAAGGAATCAGTCATTTTGGCACCATCGCCATGAAAGCCTCCCGCATTTTTCAATCCTCTAGAAGTTTTATGGTGAATAAATATAGGAATTTCATTGAATATTTTGAGAGTAGTGTTCAATAATTTCACAACTTTTGTCATGTTTGAGTATCTCTGAAAAGTCGTGCGAGCATTGGATGTCATACTGGTGCAGGTCATCACCAGCTATGAAATCTGCTCAAATAAATGTTGGGCGTCGACCATTATGTTCTTTTTTTGTGTGTGAAGTGTGGAGCGCTTGGAATGACTTGATTCACCTTGTCTCTCTCCTGTAGTGTTTCCTCTTGGACTACATTTGAATGAGCATATTCAAGTTCATCCAAATTCCAGTAACAGTTCCACTGTTGTTGCCCAGACAATGGAGCCCAAGGCTACAACACCGAGAAATATAGAATCAAGTTTCTGCTCCAGCTCAGGGTCTCTAACAAAAATCCTAATTTTTTAGCAATGGTCGGGACCTACAATTGATAAAATAAAATTTCAATAAATATGTGAAAATAAAGAATTTATATAATATTTTCTATTTAATGAAATTTTCTTTCCACCACTCTGGTGCATCTAATTTTTTCTTAACATAATACCAACCTAATCCAGTTGCCTCTCTCTTTAATTATTTTCGCATTTTCCAATCTTTTTTTTAGTTAATCTTATTTATTCTTCAATTGAGTTTTGTCATACAATCTTCATGTTCTTTCAAGAATGTATTATGTTTTGTCAACCTTCTTTATTGGAGTTTGAGGTTGATTTATTGTTAATTTCTATTTATTTCAAGCATAAATCTCAAAACATGATCTTGACTTCTATCTCCCAAGTGGCTGATATACAACATTCCTTTTATTCCCAATTTGATGTATAATGTAGATAAAAAATTTATTGAGGATAATATAATTTATCTTACAATTAAAAGTAATTATTAAAATTGAAACAAATTAAAAAAAAAAACGGCAGGATCCTGGATGATACTACCTACTTTAAAATCAAAGTGTCTGTGTTTAACAATGTGATGTGTGTTTTAAGACAATGCAGTATCTATGGTTAAGAGTGTGATGTGTATTTTAAGACCAAACTATATTTATGGTTAATAGTGGGTATTTGTTGTTAACATGGGTATCTGTTATTAACAGTGTCATGTGTGGTAAAAACAGATAATATCTATGGTTACAAGTGTTATGTGTAGTCTCGGGTAGTATCTGTGATTGGTAGTCATGTGCGGTAAGACAAATAGTATCTGTGGTTATCAGTGTTATTTGTAGTTTCGAGTAGTATCTGTGATTAGTAGTCATGTGAGGGTAAGACTGGGTAGTATATGTATTAATAATGTGATGTATGAGGTGTGCCTTAAAACTAGGTAATATCTGTGGTTAATAGTGTAAAGTGTGTTTTAAAACCAGACGACATCTATGGTTAATAGTGTGATGTGTGTTTTAAGACCAGATAACATATATGATTAATAGTGTGATGTGTGTTCTAAGACCAGATAGTATATATGATTAACAGTGTCATGAGTGGTAAGACCATAAGTATTTATGGTTAGCGATGTTATGTATGGTCTAAAACCAAATAGTATCTATATTTAACAGTGTCATGTGTTGTAAGATCAGGTAGTATATGTGGTTAACAGTGCTATGTGTGATGTGTGCGTTAAGATCAAGTAGTATCTATGGCAAACAAGCAGAGATAATTATATTAGTTGCGGTTGGTAATCAATTGAGCTCGTTTTTTTTTTATTATTGCTCTACATAGTATTAGGAAAATCAAATACATCAAAACCCATATTACAGAAATGAATGCATATAGTTCACGGATTTGTGTGCAAAACATCAATGAAATCACACCCACATCTAGGGTTGTAAATGAACCAATGCACTCGAATAAACAACTCAAACTTGGATCATTTAAACTATCATGTACATTCAAATTAGTAAATAAACAAGCTTAAACAATTTTTAAAAGCTTGGAGCTTAAATGAACTAAATATGAACATATTTGAACTTGTTCGTTTATGTTCTGAACAAACTAATTTGTTGTTCCACAAGTTCTTATTAAATACTTGATATTAAGGTAGATGATTACTCGCATCATATATGATATATTATTTAAATAAAATTTGATCAATTAGAATTTATTTAATTATAAATTTAATGGCAATATAATATTATATCAATAATATTTTTGATTAATTATTAATTATAGATTTATTTTATTCATATATAATTATTAATTATATATTTATTTTATTAAAGTTCAGGTGTTATATGTAAAAATACATAACATGACTTAAAAATTATTTTAAACCCCCGCAAATCTCACTTCCCCTTTGGCCTCTCACAGTTTGTGTCTCCTGGTTTCACTCGACGAGATCGCAGTGTGTAAGGATTTCTGAAACTTTAGTCTCTCGTATATGTCTCATTTCCACTGTGTTGATAAGTCTTACCCAGTTAAAAAATGGTGTTGAGAAAATGCAATACAATCATTGTAAGTTATATATAATTAAGAATAAGGATGGTGCAACAACTCAATATAAAAGATATCTACAAAATTATCCAAAAAAACAATAAAAATGACGAGTGCATATCACTATGGGAAAATCAACACCTACATCTGAATGTAGGAGTTGGGTGCAAACTTCAAAGTATGATCATGCTAAAATATGATAGATTACATCACATAAGATCATGATTCTTGAGTTACCTTTCATTTTTACTGAGTTAAAATCGATAAACTGGTAGGTGTGATCATAACTATAAAATTATTTATTGAATTTTTTATATGAAAATCTAGATACTCGTTTAAATTTTAACTTGTTTATTAGCTCGTTTACATAATCGTTCACATATCATAAAGTACAAATCATATTCAAACATTGAAAATTTTTTAAATAAGTCAAGCTTGAATAATATGTGAAAGTTTGCAGAAGTTCAAGTCAAACATGAACAACTTATAACTATATCAAGCCAAGTTTAAACTATGATATACCCTGCTCAATTACAGCCCTACCCATAGCCAAAAACCATCAATGCAAAACTAAAATCAAAACCACAACTAACACCAACCACAACTATCAATGCAAAGACAACCAAAATCAGAGTCAACCCCTACCAACAACCAACATTGCAAAACTATACCTACCCCCACATCTAACAGCCAATAGAGACCACCAAACTACAACCACGCCCATCTTTAGATGTCACATCGACTAGTGATATTGAATTCATAATTTTTCTGTGAATCCACAATAATCAAACAACACTCCATCTTTGGGCGTTGCACGAAACTTATAAGGAACTTTACTAGCTAGATGTGTACATATATAGTTGTGCCTTGGAGCTCTACAAGTAAAGATCACTGTCAAAATCAAAACCACAACCACATTCACATAACAAAGGAAAATCGAGAAGCCCCATGGCGCAATCAATGTGGTGAAACGAAAAGCAGCAAACCAAACCGTAGAGGAAAGCTAAGAAGCCCCGAAGCACAACAAATGTGGAAAAAAGAGATCCACCAAACCGCCATCAAAGAGAAAAATTGGGAAACCTCAAGGCACAATCACTAAACCACCTCCACAGAAGAAACCAATAAGCCCCAATGGCATAACATAAGTAAAATGAGAAGGACCAAACCACCCCTACAAAGGAAAACCAAAATACCCCAAGACACATTCACATAAATAAAACGAGAAAGACCAAACCCAAATCACAAAGGACAACCGAAAAAACCCCAATGACACATGTACAGAAGTAAAAAGAGAAACACCAAACCACCACCGAAGAGAAAACCCGAAAATCTCCAAAACAACCACATAAGCAAACTGACAAGCATCAAACCACCGCATAAAAAAGCCGAAAACCCCAAGACAACCATATAATTAAAACGAGAAGCACCAAACTGCCACCATAAAGGACAACTGAGAAACCCCAATGGCAGAACCACATAAGTTAAGCCTAAAGCAAAAAATCACCACCGCAGAGAAAAACCGAGAAGCCACAAGGCACAATCAATTAGTAAACCTGCCACCATAAAGGACAACTGAGAAACCCCAATAGCAGAACCACATAAGTTAAGTGAGAAGCAAAAAAACACCACCACAGAGAAAAACCAAGAAGCCATAAGGCACAATCACATAGGTAAAACAAGAAACAAGAAACCACAATAATAGAGGAAAATGCAAAAGGTAGTAAGGGTTAGAGAAACATATTGAGAGAGGTCGCAGCAAATGCAAATGAGAAGAGAAGAGGAGTGCGAATGTGCCCTAACACCACTTTCCTGCAGCGAAGTCGAAGGCAGGGGGAAGAGGCTAATATCAGGGATAAAATGAGTCAATTATTGAAATCATGAGACGCGAGATGGTAATTTCGAATTCAAACCGTGATTAAAACCATGGAACCAAGCGCGACACTGTTGTTTACAGAATCCCAATTTCCAAACTGAGATTATCATAAAAACAGGTGAAACGTTAGCTCCCAAACGGCTGTTAACAGCATTTCAAAATGAAAAGCACTAATAAAGCGCTCCCAAAAGCACCTAAATCACGATATAAGCCAAGAATTTCATAAATATTAACTGTTTTATGAATTTCATATTGTTTATACTAAGCAGCGAGCTCGAGAAAACTCTTTGTAAGGTTGTTTCATCAATTAAGGAGAAACAATCGTGTTAAATTAAAAACAATACATTTCTTTATGATTTGATATAATTTATTTGATATGTGAATGTATTTAGAATTTCTTAGAATTTATAAATATTGAAGAACATCTGCACATGATTATGTAAATGCTAGTTGATAATGACTCTGATTATGATTTTCTTATGATATAGAAGTGATGAGCATGTCTATATATGTTTGCTTGCAGGTATTCATGTCATATTGATTATACATATGAATACTAATTATTTATGATTGTTATTACATAAATTATGATTACAAGAATGTCGCACGTGTTGTATTAGGTGGATTATTACTAGAATGCTTGCAATGATGGATGATAGAGAATAATGGGATTCCTGATTTTTGGTATTCAAACAAAAACTAAATCCGAGAGGCGTTGGTATCAGACAAGAAAGTAAACAACTATTATTATCAGAGGAAATGTTGATAAATGCTATGATGGAAGAGGTACAATTTTTATCAATAATTAATGAATTCTTCGGACAGAGAGGCGACCCAATGACATGAAACAATGTGAAAATAGTTAAAGTCTATATAATTATAAATGACATTCTTATTATTAAGATTATTGACCATAAATTCCATCTGAGACTGCCTATGATTTTCACGTGAATGAATGAAATACATGTTTTATATGTCATAATTTGTTAACGTGCATGCCTTTATCTTTAAATGTTTTACAAGATTAAAGCATGTTGTGATATTCTCTACTGTCAAACATAAGTCATGATTTTCAAGCACATTATTTTTTTTCCGCCTATATATTTTATTTTAGCTTTAATTATTTCGTTGAGCTTATTGTAGCTCACTCTATGTATTAACTTTCAAGATAATGCAAAGAGCATCAGAGCGAGTAGCCAAGTGTGATGTTTACAACTTTTGTATTATATAATTTTAGAGGTTGTACAGTCTTTTTAAGTACGCACTTCTATTATTTTGGATTTAACAGTTATGTATATATATTTGGTGATATGATTTTTCTACATTATTAAGTATATGTGAATATGAATGAATTATGAAATAAAATTAATTATGTACATTTGTGATGATTTATTTAGAACAGCTCATCATCAGTAGGTCATGATTTTGTAAGTTATGCCGAGTGTTGATGAAAATTTTATCTGACTGGATCATCTGCTTCTATCGCACCACAGTTGATCTTATTTGGGGGTTCAACTATGGTGTGACGGGTGGTGCATGAGGCACACTTAAAGCAGATGTCATTATTGTACATGCATTANTATATAATTTTAGAGGTTGTACAGTCTTTTAAGTACGCACTTCTATTATTTTGGATTTAACATTTATGTATATATATTTGGTGATATGATTTTTCTACGTTGTTAAGTACATATGAATATGAATAAATTATGAAATAAAATCAATTATGTACATTTGTGATAATTTATTTAGAACAGTTCATCATCAGTAGGTCCTGATTTGTAAGTTATGATGAGTGTTGATGAAAATTATATCTGATTGGATCGTCTGCTTCTATCGCACCACAGTTGATCTTAAATGGGGTTCAACTATGGTGTGACAGGTGGTGCATGAGGCACACTCAAAGCAGATGTCATTATTATGCATGCATTAACTAATTCTGCAATCTGATTTCTTAGAAATCCAGCGTCTGTTTTCTTTTTTTTATTTTTACCTCTTGAACTCTCAGATGACTTATGTTTCGAATAACTTAATACTAAAAGGGGAGTCAATTAGGTGTGAAAGTTGGTGCATGAGACGCAGTCAAAGTAGATGTCATTATTGTACATGCATTAACTAACTTTGTAATCTGATTTATTAGAAATTTAGCGTCTGATTTGTTTTTTTTAAACCTCTTGAGCCCTCAGATGACTTATGTTTCAAATAACTTGATTCATTACAATCATCTAACCCATGCAATGATTTCTCAATTAGATCATTTGAGCTCTCTCAGGGCTAAAATTGCAATGATCGTGTTTAGGTTCATGAGGCTCTTAGCTTGGAGTCTACGCATAAGCTTCAGTAGTAACAACATCATTGAACATCTGGTCTAGTTTCTCTTCTCATTATGGATCTATGCCACCGTATATGAATTTTTTGGCATTTGACACAGCCTATAGTTTATCAAACAAAGATATGAACTGTAAGTACACATGTATACTTACTGAATAATATGAATAAAGAGTGTAAAAAAATAGCTTACCTGTAGATTCTTTGGGCATAACTCATCTGATGAATGAACAGTCTTCTTTATAAATCCCAACTCAAAACCTAGTTGATCCTTATTTTAACTCTTTCCATAAATTTCAATACTTCTCCAATTGATCTCATTTATTTTTTAGTTGAATTCTGTTATAACCTCTATTAGTTCTTACTTTGAAATTTAACGTAATATTATGTCAACCCTTCTCATTAAAGTGACTTCTTGGTCGGTTGCCTAATTCAACATCTTTAGATCACAACAAATTAAACTCATAAAAATTTCAGCAGTACTATAATTCAAGAAGAAATGGTAAATGACATAGACCTTAAAGCATAATTTATTAAATTTAGTACTTAAGTAATTGAGTGGTGCTCACATAAATAATTAGAGGCGTTTGCATACATACCACATAATTTACATGGATTTATATATCTAACACTTGACATTCATATTTACAATCATACTACTCATAACTTTTAAATGTTATGCACGCAAATGAGTGAAATACAAACATTCATTAAAATAGAAAATTTACGAATAAAACAGACTAAGAGATGAGAATAAATCAAAACCAATGGCTAGTGTTAGAAGTTCAGCATTGGTGCCCTCGCAGGAATTGAAGAAGCGTTTTCAATCTAGGCAGGAACATATCGTATCACAAATAGATTCGTACATGTGTGACAAGCAGATTAACCAAATTTTAATTAACCTCATCAAAATGGATCAAAAGAGGCAGTTAAGAGAGACAAAGCATCCCCAGTTCAACTGTGTTACAACAACTGTGAGTGCATTGAATCAAATCCCTAAACCAAAAAACAAAAAAACCCCTTTTTGCAAGTTGCAGGATATCCTGCCATCCATTACCAGATGAGGGTATAAACAGAGAATAGCTCTCAGAATTAGTATCAAAAAGGATCTTAAGCAAAAATAATTGAAAGTCAATCATAATTAAGCATATCAACACCATAGCAGTAATGTTCACACTTGACATGAAGCAGAAATTTGCACTGCCTTTCCAAATATCCAATAACTTTATTTTTTTGAGGCATTTACATAGCTAGCACAAGATTATAATGTATTTAAATATATCACACCTAAACATTCATATTTTTACACATAGCTATCAAATCATTAAATTTATGAAGTGTAATGATCAAACTTTAGGTGTTAGTAGTGTTGCTACAAAAGATTAGTGTGGCAAGAATATAAATTAATACCACCAAAATACTCTAACATATGAATTGGTTGTTGCAAATGTAAAAAGCAATGTGTAGGTGATATATATATATATATATATA
>JXCR01092480.1:102751-103759 GCA_002079205.1 Phalaenopsis hybrid cultivar | reverse complement strand
TATATATAATGGCTATTTCCGTCGTCTGCTCTACTAGGATTTCGCCTGATGGCGATTTTTGCCGTATGCTTCTTTGATCCAGTTGCGCTTTAAGAAGAAGGGGCTCGCGCCTCATCGCTTCTGCTTCGACCTTTGCTTACTGCGTTCGTCGTCCCTCAGCTTCTGTCGTTTCGCGTCTTCTGCTTCGTCTGTTTCGATATCAAGCTTGATGCAGAAAGATTTATGTCATCTTCCACATTGACTAAGCTTTCGTCGTCTCGCATCTTCTGCTTTGTCTGCTTCGACCTTCGCCTATTGTGTTCGTTGTCTCTCAACTTCCGTCGTTTCGTGTCTCCTGATTCGACTGCTTTGACGTCGAGCTTGAAGAGGAAGGGGTTCGCTCTTCAATTTTGTCTGCTTCGTTCCTTCATCGTGTTGTTGTTGCCCTAACCTCGACTGCCTTCTCCACTGCTCCTAATGTCTCGCCCTTTTCACCGGTGATGGCTCGGGCAGAATTTATGCTGCTACCCTTGCGGGTGTTCACGCCTCAGGTACTCTTAAATCATGTTTGTTCTCGCCTTCTTTTGCGCTGTTGGAGGGTGACGAGTTTTGTTACCTCAAGAAAACTAGAAGGAAGAATGGGAAGCTAACCATCTTCTTTACTGAAGTCGGATGTTATCAATTTGTTTCCTCATGTAGTCTGAATTTGGTCAGGAAATTCCTTTATAGTCATCCCAAAATGGAGATGATTCGTAAGAAATTTGAGTTTATATACCTTGTTAGGGAGTGAAAAATTGGATTTTTAGATGGGGGGCATATCCTTATTCAACTTAAAAATGAAGAGGATTACACACGCTTATTTGCTAGAAGACTAGTTTGGATTGATAACAAAGCAATGAAAATTTTGAAATGGACTGTGAATTTTGATCCACAGACGGAACCACCAACCATACCGATCTGGATTCGCCTCCCAGGTCTTAAATTTCATTATTTCGCTCAAGAAGTGTTGTACTCTATTGTTACAGTCTA
>JXCR01092480.1:40251-97751 GCA_002079205.1 Phalaenopsis hybrid cultivar | reverse complement strand
TTAAATGATCAAGATAAATAATAGTTACGGCAATATTAATAATTCTTTTATACATAATGTATTTAATGTTAATGATATTTGTTAAATTAATTGTCAATGCAAATTTTTCAATTATTTATTTTATTAAATATTTGGTCACATTGAATGAATGATAAATACTCTTAGTATGTTTAAATAATTTATTATAGAAATTGATTATTATTTAAGTATATCAAATAAATGTAAAATGCGAATAAAATTATCAATATAAAATGCTTGTATGAGCATGTTGACAGACCCTCTTATAGTACTAACTAAGGACGTTAATGTACTCGTGCATATGAACTAAAAAAGTTATTGATATTAACATACCACATTTGGTCCAATTTAAACAGTATTCAAGTTGTGGATGAAATTGATAAGATGAAATTAGTGTTGTCAAAATGGCTCGACGTTCACGAACAGCTCGTGTTCGGCTCGTTAAGAAGCTCGTATTCAACTCGTTTGCTAAGTTAACGAGCGGAACACAAACAAATATTTCTTTGTTCGTGTTCGGTTCGTTTTGGCTCGAAATACTACTCCTCAATTATATATATATATGTGCGTCTGTATATTGATGAGTAGTATTTTAAAAAAAATTAATTGTTTAAAAGGCTGCAAAGAACTATAATCAATTAAAAGTATTAATTAAAAAATAGAATTAAAAATATTAAATTAGATTCTAATGATGTTTTAATATGAACAATAATTTTTAAATTTTGCCCCAACATTTAACATCTTATGACTATGCGATTAGGGTTATCAAAACGACTCTTTGTTCGTGAACAGCTCGTGTTCGGCTAGCTAAGCAAACGAGTCGAACACGAACACACTTTTTGAGTTTGAAATATAAACAAGCCGAACACGAGTTGAGTATGGGCTCGCTCGTGTTCGGCTCGTTTACACCCCTAGATGAAATATTACAATATAGACTAGAACACTATGAAACCCCTTGAATGATTATTTCAATTATATAAATTGTTAGAAAAATTTTATATCGATTTACCATGAAAAATGAATTTTGTCCCTTTATATTGTTATGTTATCATAATTTACATATATGAGTATTCATTGAGTTGTTAAAAACTCGTGAGAATTTAAACTAGCACTTTCATATTGAAATCTTCAGCTAAAAAATGAGAGAAAGAAGTGAATATATTTACAGAAGAGCCAGCCAAATAAGAGAAAAATAATTATACATTCAGAACTATTTAACAATTGAATTGGTTTAATTTTAATTATTAGTTTCTCTTTTGATTATTTAGATGATTCTATTTATCAATTGGTGATGTTATTAGAAATTAAATATTTTAATTTTATTGTTCAACTGTTTATTTCTGCCTTGATAAATTTTAAGTCTCTAGGCCAAATCGAGACAGATGGTCTCCAAACTGGATAAAAAATGCCAATCATTAAGATAGTGTATTTTTTTTTAATTAATGAATACTTAAATCTATTGTAGTAGAGAAAAGAAAATTGATGGCTTTGTAGGAAAAAAATGATTTGGAAGTTTTGTGAGAAGAAAATGATTAGGAAGGATCAAACAAAACTAATGAAAAGGAAGATGATAGTGCTGCACCATATATCTCTTGTTTCTCCATTCAAACCTGCCAGACACAAAACAAACCCTGGCCATTCAATTTTGCCTCCACTTCACAAACAACCGACAATCTGTATCTCATCAAAGATTTTTCTTTTTCTTTCTTTCCCTTTTTTTTTTTTTTTTTTTTTTTTTTTTTAATTTGATCGACCTTTGGAGCATAGTTGGTGTGAAGGGATGGATAATGATGACAAAACATTATTAAGTTTATTAGGTTAAACATTTTCTTATAATTTTATACTGCTATAAATCTCCCTCCCCAAGAAGGAATGAGGAATATCGAAAATCAATGAATGAATCAGCTTTGGTTGCTCAATCTTCCTCCCAATGACTACTAAGCCCTCTCCTTACAATACATATGTGAATTTTTAAGCATCCTCAACTTAACAAGTCAACATGTATTTTGCTTTTATCTGATTTCTATATTTTTTCTTCGTTTTGCCCATATCAGTTTCACCTATGATCAAGGAATAAAAGCATTTAAATTAAACAAAAGAGATGCAAGTCGGATTCTGAAGTACCTTAGGATGAGCAAGCATAACATTAGCAACATCTTGCCATTGTGATGAGATATAACCTGTTAAGAGATGGAAACTGCAAGCAACAAGTGCAGCATGTATAACAGGTAGGGAACTTCCAACATGATTGTCCTACAAAACGAATTCGGCGTCAACTCAAAATTTGTGCTATAAAGTCATATAAATATAACTCTAGAGGTTCCAATGCAAGAACCGTCAGGAAAAAGAAACTAAACCTGATCACATTGAGCAAGAACAATCAGCATGAAAATCACCAAATCCATCACTTGTTCACATAGTTTTACATCGTCAAGAAGAATCTGAAAGAAAATACCATAAAAATAATGACCACTATCTTTCATAAATATAAATAGTATATAAATATATACATATATAAAAAAAAATTTCCTTTATTCATAATATATTTAGGAAAGATATTACATAAGTAGCAACTTTGTTAATTTCGACAAGTTTTGAAATGTATTATGTTAATGAGACAAATTGAAAATAATAAAAACATGTTAATTATGAAATTTTTATTTTATAATTCCTTTATCCGTGATATATAGTAAAACAATAAGTATTATTCTGGAAAAAAACCTGCTCGAGTCTGGAGTGACGAGTTGCANTTAGGAAGGATCAAACAAAACTAATGAAAAGGAAGATGATAGTGCTGCACCATATATCTCTTGTTTCTCCATCCAAACCTGCCAGACACAGAACAAACCATGGCCATTCAATTTTGCCTCCACTTCACAAACAACCGACAATCTGTACTCATCAAAGATTTTTCTTTTTTTCTTTCTTTCATCCTTTTATGTATTTATTTTTTATTTTATTTTATTTTTTTTTTATCGACCTTTAGAGCATAGTTGGTGTGAAGGGATGGGTAATGATGACTAAACATTATTAGGTTTATTAGGTTAAACATTTTCTTATAATTTTATACTGCTATAAATCTGCCTCCCCAAGAAGGAATGAGGAATATCGAAAATCAATGAATGAATCAGCTTTGGTTGCCCAATCTTCCTCCCAATGACTACTAAGCCCTCTCCTTACAATACATACGTGGAGTTTTAAGCATCCTCAACTTAACAAGTCACCATGTATTTTGCTTTTATCTGATTTCTATATTTTTTTCTTAGTTTTGCCCATATCAGNAAACAACCGACAATCTGTACTCATCAAAGATTTTTCTTTTTTTCTTTCTTTCATCCTTTTATGTATTTATTTATTTTTTTTATTTTTTATTTTTTTTGATCGACCTTTGGAGCATAGTTGGTGTGAAGGGATGGGTAATGATGACTAAACATTATTAGGTTTATTAAATTAAACATTTTCTTATAATTTTATACTGCTATAAATCTGCCTCCCCAAGAAGGAATGAGGAATATCGAAAATCAATGAATGAATCAGCTTTGGTTGCCCAATCTTCCTCCCAATGACTACTAAGCCCTCTCCTTACAATACATATGTGGAGTTTTAAGCATCCTCAACTTAACAGATCACCATGTATTTTGCTTTTATCTGATTTCTATATTTTTTCTTANTGTCCAAAAGACTGCAAAGAGTTATAATCAATTAAAAGTATTAATTAAAAAATAGAATTAAAAATATTAAATGAGATTCAAATGATATTTTAATATGAATAATAATTTTTAAACTTTGCTCCAACATTTAACATCTTATGACCATACGATTAGAGTTGTCAAAACGACTCTTTGTTCGTGAACAGCTCGTGTTCGACTAGCTAAGCAAACGAGTCGAACACGAACACATTTTTTGAGTTTGAAATATAAACAAGCCGAACACGAGTTGAGCCTGGGCTCGCTGGTGTTCGGCTCGTTTACACCCCTAGATGAAATTCTACGAGTTGAGCCTAGGCTCGCTCGTGTTCGGCTCGTTTACACCCCTAGATGAAATATTAAAATATAGACTAGACACTATGAAACCTCTTGAATGATTATTTCAATTATATAAACTGTTAGAGAAATTTTATATTGATTTACCATGAAAAATGAATTTTGTCCCTTTATTTTGTTATGTTATCATAATTTACATATATGAGTATTCATTGAGTTGTTGAAAACTCGTCAGAATTTAAACTAGCACTTTCATATTTAAATCTTCAGCTAAAAAATGAGAGAAAGAAGTGAATATATTTACAGAAGAGCCAGCCAAATAAGAGAAAAATAATTATACATTCAGAACTATTTAACAATTGAATTGGTTTAATTTTAATTATTAGTTTCTCTTTTGATTATTTAGATGATTCTATTTATCAGTTGGTGATGTTATTAGAAATTAAATATTTTAATTTCATTGTTCAACTGTTTATTTCCGCCTTGATAAATTTTAAGTCTCTAGGCCAAATCGAGACAGATGGTCTCCAAACTGGATAAAAAATGCCAATCATTAAGATAGTGTATTTTTTTATTAATGAATACTTAAATCTATTGTAGTAGAGAAAAGAAAATTGATGGTTTTGTAGGAAAAATAATGATTTGGAAGTTCTGTGGGAAGAAAATGATTAGGAAGGATCAAACAAAACTAATGAAAAGGAAGATGATAGTGCTGCACCATATATCTCTTGTTTCTCCATCCAAACCTGCCAGACACAGAACAAACCATGGCCATTCAATTTTGCCTCCACTTCACAAACAACCGACAATCTGTACTCATCAAAGATTTTTCTTTTTTTCTTTCTTTCATCCTTTTATGTATTTATTTATTTTTTTTATTTTTTATTTTTTTTTATCGACCTTTAGAGCATAGTTGGTGTGAAGGGATGGGTAATGATGACTAAACATTATTAGGTTTATTAGGTTAAACATTTTCTTATAATTTTATACTGCTATAAATCTGCCTCCCCAAGAAGGAATGAGGAATATCGAAAATCAATGAATGAATCAGCTTTGGTTGCCCAATCTTCCTCCCAATGACTACTAAGCCCTCTCCTTACAATACATATGTGGAGTTTTAAGCATCCTCAACTTAACAGATCACCATGTATTTTGCTTTTATCTGATTTCTATATTTTTTCTTAGTTTTGCCCATATCAGTTTCACCTATGATCAAGGAATAAAAGCATTTAAATTAAACAAAAGAGATGCAAGTCGGATTCTGAAGTACCTTAGGATGAGCAAGCATAACATTAGCAACATCTTGCCATTGTGATGAGATATAACCTGTTAAGAGATGGAAACTGCAAGCAACAAGTGCAGCATGTATAACAGGTAGGGAACTTCCAACATGATTGTCCTACAAAAAGAATTCGCCGTCAACTCAAAATTTCTATAAAGTCATATAAATATAACTCAAGAGGTTCCAATGCAAGAACCGTCAGGAAAAAGAAACTAAACCTGATCACATTGTGCAAGAACAATCAGCATGAAAATCACCAAATCCATCACTTGTTCACATAGTTTTACATCGTCAAGAAGAATCTGAAAGAAAATACCATAAAAATAATGACCACTAACTTTCATAAATATAAATAGTATATAAATATATACATATATAAAACAAAATTTCCTTTATTCATAATATATTTAGGAAAGATATTACATAAGTAGCAACTTTGTTAATTTCGACAAGTTTTGAAATGTATTATGTTAATGAGACAAATTGAAAATAATAAAAACATGTTAATTATGAAATTTTTATTTTATAATTCCTTTATCCGTGATATATAGTAAAACAATAAGTATTAGTCTGGAAAAAAACCTGCTCGAGTCTGGAGTGACGAGTTGCGAGGTCAGAAAAGCTATACAGAAGGCGAATTCCATGAAGCAAATGCAAAAAATTCTCACCACGACCATTTGACAATAGTACTGCAATAATGTGCAATGGTAGAGAAGATGCTAGACCCTCTAGATCAATCTGAATTGGAAAAAAATGCAACAAAAATTTCAAAATGGCTCATAATAAATGAATAACTATAACTATTCAAGGGAAATATAAACTAACTTGTCTAGAGCACCCTCTTGAATCATTGAACTGTATGGTGAAAGTGTCGGTCTCTTTCAGCAACTTGGTAATCTCTTTAGGGGGGATCCCACTCAGCTCTTCAATAGCCGAAATAAGGTCAAACATCTGCACAGAAAATAAAGAAGACTCTTAAGGACAATGATTGCAAAGATAACAACATATAATCTCATGGCATAAGAAAAAAAAGGGATTGGTCAATAAAGAAAACGAAAAGAATCTGAAAAATATCCAATATGAGAAGGGTTGTAAGGACTTGATAGCATAAAAACACCACACAGAAGAGTGACTGGGTGCCAGGCCCATTAAATACAGTGGAACCAATATTCCCAAAATTGAGTAGTTAACTAACATAAAGGGTAACAATAGAAAAAAAAAACAAAGCAAAGCAATTCATATATGAAAAGATAATGCTCCAACTTGCTAAAAGTGGTGTCAACCAAAATTAGCCATGCAGCAAGGTATGCATGCATAAGAATAGACTACTATTTTTGAGATAATAGAAGTCACCGTATCCTTACACATCTTCCGCCCTTTATAAAAAAAAAATTAATTGTTGAGATTAGCAGAGGCTAAAAGGGCAAGTGCTTACTTTTTTTTTTAGAGAAAAAGCCCAAAATAATCCCCCAACTTTCAACAAGTGATCAATTTAGTCCCAAACTTTTAAAGTGTTCCATATTAGTCACAGACTATTGAAAATTAATCTAAATTAGTCTTCTATCTATTTCTCATTTAACTTAACGATGTTGTGGGCCAATTATGGGTAAATTGGTCAAATAAACAATTTAACTTCCATTTTTTCCTCTATTTTGCTTTAAATATTGGATTTTCTAAATTATGTCAGAAGATAGATTTACAAGATTTAGAGAAGCTGAAGCGCTAGAAGGTGGAAGCGACGAAGGGAAAGAAAAAAGAAGGTTACCTTGGTTTAAGGTAGGAGCGAAGCAAAAAGAGAAAGAAGGGAGTTTTGGATGTTCGTACGTCGCAATCCCATCGTTGCCATCCCAGAAAGTTCTAATCGCGACTGTATCGTGAGGGTTCCATCACGAAGGCGATGGTTAAGATTCAGTCACAAAGGCAATGTTTTTAAGCAAAACAAGCAGTAACCTGCTTTCTTTGTAATCCTAATACTTGTTTAAAAAGTTGTCCAAGGTGCACACCTCTAGGTGCGCCTCAAACTGAGGCAAACAGAAAATGCTTTAAGGTGCTTGAGAAGATGCCTTAATTAAGTTATGTAAAAAAATTATAATATATATTTTTATTTTTTGAGAAAGATGAGCCCAGAGATCAATAAGAGCGATTCAAACTCGCGGCCTCATGGTGGGAAACTACTACTATGTTGCAGATAAATACGCAATTATGCTATAATATTAATATCTATTATATTATATTCCATTATAACATACTTATATCTAATATATTTGATATAACGCCTCAAAAAATTTCAAAAGATAATTTTATGATTGCTTGGTTGTTTTTTTTATTTGTTTTTTTATTTAAAATTAGATTGTTTTAAATGTTATATGATATAAAAAATAATAAAGAAAATGTATTGCTAAAAAAGAATTTAAAAGATTTCAATCAAATCAATTCAATTGATGACAAAATTATTATATATGATAAGAGTTAAATGTGATCGGCGTAGATAATGATCATAATGGTATATTTAAATTTTAAGTGAATATTTATCTTGAATCTCATTTCAAAATTTCATTTTATATTAGCATTTAAGATTGATATTGTGGTTTAAGCCTTCATGATAATAAACTAAAATAGTACATTAATGATTTATGCCTATTTATGAATTATTTTTTATTTTACAATATCTTTTCAATTTTGAGAAAAACGTCTCTAATTGCCTAAAGCCTTACGCATCACCTCACTAAGGCAAAATGAATCAGTTCTCAATTTTGCATTTTAAACCTAAATTTAAATGATCAAGAATCAAAAAAAATTAATGCACCCAATTCATAATCAAATGATCTTTAAAGCTTCTGAAACTCATGCATGCCACGGCTAACTTTTTCAAATAAAAACCGCTCCCAGTGTTTTAGGCGGCAAATTATGAAAAATATATTTTAAGGAATCGAATCACCCTTGCTTGAAAATCATGTGAATTGGCTTCGGTTTAAGAAAACCAATGGAATAGTAAAGGTTGCCAAAACTTATCACAGACTTCTACTTTGAGATTCTTTAAGAACAAAAATATAAGTAGGCTCGCCCACCCCCAATTTTAAAATGGGAGACTAGCCAATAGCCATATCTCCTAAATGATTTTATATGTATATACATTCCAGAAATTTCATCCTTCTACACGGACATACATATTCCTCATTTGAGGCTTCTCACGTAAAAAAACCCTATGATCTTATACGGAAAATAACTTTCAATTATGGTCGTGATTATTTGGTTCAAATATCTTACTTTGGATTGTGGAATAAGGGAACACTAATTGTTCAGAGATAACAAACCGAATCATGATACATGATTTTGCAATCCTAAGTTGCCACCTAGGTGATTAATTTGAATCTATTTGGTTTACAACCAAACAAGCTGCCCACCCTTACTTCAGACTCTTTTGTTTCAAAGCAACCATAAAGGTTAAGCCTAAGGTTACCTATAGTGAAAAGCAATGTCCTACTGAATTAAAGCTAACTTTTTCAACAAAATATATTCTAACAAAACCTTTCTTATTTTCTTCTCTCTACACCCAACAAGTTCCACTTCCAACTATAAAAAATATTAGAGAGAACGACCTCATATATCGGTGATCTCAAACACACAAATATGTATTATGAATTGAAGATTTACCTCTTGAGAATTGCAAAAAGCAAGTTTGTGCCATCCAACTACTTGCTCAAGCATTCACCTTTGATTCCAAAGTTAAGTAATAAAAAAGGACGAGTAGTCCTCTAGGTGTTTGCCTTTAAAGCCCATATAAGAAGCTGCCCAAAGTATCTGACTACAAAATTAGTCTCGAAGCCCAAACACATTTTTATAGAAAGTTAGGACCTCCAATCGGGGTTCATACTAGACACTAAAAACTTGAAATACTGATAATGAAAACTAGCACTACAAAAGCCCAAAAAGCAAATCAGCATGTTCCATTGACTTGCTCAAAAATTCAATTTTGATGCGAAGGTTGGATGCTCAACATGGACAACTACTCCTCTAGGTATTTGCCTCACAAAGCTTAGCCATGAATCCAACCAAAGTATTGCTAGAAAATGAGCTTCGAAGCAAAAGCTCCTCCATATATCAAATACCTAAAAATGATTTTATAATTTATAAATGACAACAACCAACACAAAAAAGCAGTTTACTGTTAAAATCATACAATTAATAGAAACACCTTGTAAATANAAATAAAGAAGACTCTTAAGGACAATGATTGCAAAGATAACAACATATAATCTCATGGCATAAGAAAAAAAAAGGGATTGGTCAATAAAGAAAATGAAAAGAATCTGAAAAATATCCAAAATGAGAAGGGTTGTAAGGACTTGATAGCATAAAAACACCACATAGAAGAGTGACTGGGTGCCAGGCTCATTAAATACAGTGGAGCCAATATTCCCAAAATTGAGTAGTTAACTGACATAAAGGGTAACAATAGAAAAAAAAAACAAAGCAAAGCAATTCATATATGAAACGATAATGCTCCAACTTGCTAAAAGTGGTGTCAACCGAAATTAAACAAGCAGGAAGGTATGCATGCATAAGAATAGACTACTATTTTTGAGATAATAGAAGTCACCGTATCCTTACACATCTTCCGCCCTTTATAAAAAAAAAATTAATTGTTGAAATTAGCGGAAGCTAAAAGGGCAAATGCTTACTTTTTTTTTAGAACAAAAGCTCAAAATAATCTCCCAATTTTCAACAAGTGACCAATTTAGTCCCAAACTTTTAAAGTGCTCCATTTAGTCACAGACTATTGAAAATTAATCTAAATTAGTCTTCTATAAATTTCTCATTTAACTTAATGATGTTGTGGGCCAATTATGGGTAAATGGGTCAAATAAACAATTTAACTTCCATTTTTTCCTCTATTTTGCTTTAAATATTGGATTTTCTAAATTATGTCAGAAGATAGATTCACAAGATTTAGAGAAGCTGAAGAGCTAGAAGGTGGAAGCGACGAAGGGAGAGAAAAAAGAAGGTTGCCTTGGTTTAAGGTAGGAGCGAAGCAAAAAAGAGAAAGAAGGGAGTTTTGGATGTTCGTACGTCGCAATCCCATTGTTGCCATCCCAGAAAGTTCTAATCGCGACTGTATCGTAAGGGTTCGATCACGAAGGTGATGGTTAAGATTCAGTCACAAATGCAATGTTTTTAAGTAAAACAAGCAGTAACCTTCTTTCTTTGTAATCCTAATAATTGTTTAAAAAGTTGTTCAAGGTGCACACCTCTAGGTGCGCCTCGAACTGAGGCAAATAGAAAATGCTTCAAGGTTCTTGAGAAGATGCCTTAATTAAGTTATGTAAAAAAAATATAATATATATATTTTTATTTTTTGAGAAAGATGAGCCCAGAGATCAATAAGCGCGATTCAAACTCGCGGCCTCATGGTGGGAAACTACTACTATGTTGCAGGTAAATACGCAATTATGCTATAATATTAATATCTATTATATTATATTCCATTATAACATATTTATATCTAATATATTTGACATAACGCCTCAAAAAATTTCAAAAGATAATTTTATGATTGCTTGGTTGTTTTTTTATTTATTTTTTTAATTTAAAATTAGATTGTTTTAAATGTTATCTGATATAAAAAGTAATAAAGAAAATGTATTGTTAAAAAAAAATATTTAAAAGATTTCAATCAGATCAAATCAATTGATGACAAAATTATTATATATGATAAGAGTTAAATGTGATCGGCGTAGATAATGATCATAGTGGTATATTTAAGTTTTATCTTGAATCTCATTTCAAAATTTCATTTTATATTAGCATTTAAGATTGATATTGTGGTTTAAGCCTTCATGATAATAAACTAAAATTGTACATTAATGATTTATGTCTATTTATGAATTATTTTTTATTTTACAATATTTTTTCAATTTTGAGAAATACGTCCTAACTGCCTAGAGCCTTATGCATCACCTCACTAAGGCAAAATGAATCAGTTCTCAATTTTGCATTTTAAACCTAAATTTAAATGATCAAGGATTAAAAAAAATTAATGCACCCAATTCGTAATCAAATGATCTTTAAAGCTTTTGAAATCATGCATGCCATGGCTAACTTTTTCAAATAAAAACCCCTCCCAATGTTTTAGGCGGCAAATTATGAAAAAATATATTTTAAGGAATCGAATCACCCTTGCTTGAAAATCATGTGAATTGGCTTCGGTTTAAGAAAACCAATGGAATAGCAAAGGTTGCCAAGACTTATTAGAGACTTCGACTTTGAGATTCTTTAAGAACAAAAATATAAGTAGGCTCGCCCACCCCCAATTTTAAAATGGGAGACTAGCCAATGGCCATATCTCCTAAATGATCTTATATGTATATACATTCAAGAAATTTCATCCTCCTACACGGACATACATATTCCTCATTTGAGGCTTCTCACGTAAGAAAACCCTATGATCTTATATGGAAAATAACTTTCAATTATGGCAAATGTATACACTTCGTGATTATTTGGTTCAAATATCTCACTTTGGATTGTGGAATAAGGGAACACTAATTGTTCAGAGATAACAAATCGAATCATGATACATGATTTTGCAATCCTAAGTTGACACCTAGGTGATTAATTTGAATCTATTTGGTTTACAACCAAACAAGCTGCTGACACCCTTACATCAGACTTTTGTTTCAAAGCAACCATAAAGGTTAAGCCTAAGGTTACCTATAGAGAAAAGCAATGTGCTACTGAATTAAAGCTAACTTTTTCAAAAACATATATTCTAACAAAACCCTTCTTGTTTTCTTCTCTCTACAGCCAACAAGTTCCACTTCCAACTATAAAAAATATTAGAGAGAACGACCTCATATATCGGTGATCTCAAACACACAAATATCTATTATGAATTGAAGATTTACCTCTGGAGAATTGCAAAAAGCAAGTTTGTGCCATCCAAGTACTTGCCCAAGCATTCACCTTTGATTCCAAAGTTAAGTAATAAAAACGGACGAGTATTCCTCTAGGTGTTCGCCTTTAAAGCCCATATAAGAAGCTGCCCATAGTATCTGACTACAAAATTAGTCTCGAAGCCCAAACACATTTTTATAGAAAATTAGGACCTCCAATCGGGGTTCATACTAGACACTAAAAACTTGAAAACTGACAATGAAAACTAGCACTACAAAAGCCCAAGAAGCAAATCAGCATGTTCCATTGACTTGCTCCAAAATTCAATTTTGATGCGAAGGTTGGATGCTCAACTTGGACAACTAGTCCTCTAGGTATTTGCCTCACAAAGCTTAGCCATGAATCTAACCAAAGTATTGCCAGAAAATGAGCTTCGAAGCAAAAGCTCCTCCATATATAAAATAGCTACAAATGATTTTATAATTTATAAATGACAACAACCGACACGGAAAAGCAGTTTACTGTTAAAATCATCCAATTAATAGAAACGCCTTGTAAATAAATTATCTATTGTCTCCAATATTTCATAATTAATCTTACTCTAATCAACTTCAAATAGCATATTGAATACTCTTAATGCTCTCATCAACAGATATATCTCTGGCAGACCAAGGGACCAAACCATGATTCGCATAAAAATAATAACTGCCTAGAATTGGCCCACGTTTGTCAAATACTTTGAAAGTTAACTCTGCTCCACATTGAATGACATAAGATCAACTACAACCTTTGCCTATCACTCTGAAACTCTAAGGGGTTGTTTGGTAGCTCCTTTTAATAGGATTTATCACCGGATTAACTAAATCCAACCAACCGATACAATGGAAGAGTTCGTGGATCATGAATTTTTTAAATTAGTATCCCAAATTTTACCTTCGATTCGGCTTGAATCTAGATTTACTAAATCCATGGGTATTGTGAATTTAACGGAAGTACAAAATCCTACTAATGCTAAATTCTACTTGCAGCCAAACAACTACTAAGAGAGAGCTCTGTACCGCCTTCCCAAGAAAAGTAACTTAAATCATTGCAGGAGTTCCGCCATAACTCTCATTGAGGGCTTATTAGCAGAATCAAATCCAAATCAGCAAATTAAATCCAATATTCATCATCCCCTACTGCTCCAGCTAGCCGCAGCAAGCGCCCACAATATCTATATCCCAAACAAGATTAACATTTTAAAATTTCATAGCTTTATGTTAACTAAGGACTCTTCCCCTCCACAATTAAGCCTCCTTCCTTAATATGAGACCTCTCATTTCTCCCTCCTCTCTCGTATATAGCATTCCATACATTTTACAATTAAACACACAACATTTTAGGAAGCCCTAACAACACTAGGGATAAATCGCACTGAACCAACAACAACTGAAGTGAGGAGAAAATAGCAGAAAGGATCATAAGTACACGTTTCAAGTATTTAGAAATACTGAATAAAGCGAAAACCCTATTCTTCTAATCACGACATTCATTTTACCTCGTCAGCCGCGATAATGGCCAACAGGGCACGGCGCCGGAACCAAATCCAAGGTGGTGGCTCAGCCAAAGGGAGATTTAGCCGCGGCGGAGAAGTTCGCCGGGTGCGGCTCGGCGACGTTCATTTGGCCGCACCGTGGTTAAATCGCAGAATGAAAGATTTATAGAAAGAGAAAAACGCACGATGCCAGTATATATCTGACAAATACGAATACCTTCCCATTGAAATATTTAGTGCAATAACACACTCCCAATAACACTTCAGTCCCAAACAAAATAACGCGACTATGAAATAATCGAATAACATCATATAATATTCGAATAATAAATTATTTTTACAAATAATACGGATAAAATATTCTCGTAACACAGCCAAATATTCAATCTGAATGTAGCTCTACGTCAGTATGCCTGATTTAATATTTTTCCGTCAAATACATAATTTAATACCCTCCATATGATGATATGAAAGGAGCTACAATTATTTACGGCTACAATTATAAATTTATTATGAGAAATAGTTTTTTTAAAGCCATTTTTTATTCAACTTTTCTAATTTTGATGGCAAAAAATTATAATTCATCACAAAAATATCAAAAAATAAAAGTGCTGTTGAATATAATTATAGTTATGATTTGAAAAGAAATCTAAAAATGATAGTTGATGAATGTCTTGATAAAGTTAAGTATTTTATAAATATGAATTTTCAAATATATTTTTTTTAATTTTGAGGGAATTTTTAAGTGTCCATATATGGAAATATTATTGTGTGCGGTAAACCAATAAAAACACTTCATTTAGAAAAAGTGTATATCAGTGAGCTTCACTTTTAACTTTTAAGAAAAACAAAGATCTTATTGGACAGCACACGCAAATTGTGTGTGCGTTGTCCGCACAGAATAATCGCTCCCATATATGAAACATAAAAATTAATTTAGATGTTATTTATATCAAAGGAAATTGCAAATTGATTACTGATTTTAGTGATCAAATAGAAATTGTGAGCTAACATTCAACTCTCTTTTGTTATTCAACTCTCTTTGTTGTGGTTCAAGAAGTAATGCACAAATACCGAAAAATATTATTTAATTTAAGTAGCCTATAATTTATAAAAAAATGCTGAAAAGCATCATAACATTAGAGCCTAATGGTTTTATGAATAATTTCACATAGCTTAACATCAACATGAAATAACTATACCAATCATTCTAAATTATTGGAAGTATTAAAGTTGCTTAGCATCAAATTAGATTTAAACATATTGAGTATTTCAATAAAATTGTCAAATTATTAAAATAAGTAAATATAATGGATAATTTAGAAAAGAAAAAAAATTTATTGCACTAATGAATGACATAATTTTACAGAAATGATGTGTTGAATACAATTAATATAGAGCATGCAAATCTAAAATTATAAATATAAGATAATGTAAATTAAAAAAAAAATTGTCATATAATTAGTTATTTTCTTTGCCCTGCTTTCCCTGCTTTCCCCATCCACAAAATTGTCATTATTGAATCTATAAATGGTACTATAAAATGATAATTAAAACAAAATATTTTTATTAATCCATCAAATACTAAAATATGAAACTAAATTGATTATACAAAGCTTGAATTCATTTTTTAATAATAAAAATATTAAAATAATTTAAATATTTATTGTTTTAAATCATATAATCAAGCTATCTTACCTTACTTCTATTATCCAAAATTAATAATAATGCATCATCTCTCTCCAAGGATGAGCTTGATTATCACTTATATATTCTTAACAATCATTATGCATGGACAACATAATCATTATTTATTTATTATAAAATTCATTAGAATGTTGAATATGCTATTGAAGATTTATCTCTAGATATGCATCACATTAAGGTTACTTTCATTGCCAATATAATAACTCCCATGAGTATTTTTAATCTCTTTATATACATTATTAAACATAGGGATTATTTGTTTGCTAATTTTTTTTTGTTTGACTTAATTTGTTTAAAATCATTCAACCTTCTCTAAATAGCTTATCAAATTAGAGTAGATGTTCACAAATAATTTTTAAAACTCCTTTTCAATATTTGTTTGAGCAAAAACAGACAATGATAGTCAAATTAAGATTTTTTTGTGGATGATTCAATAAAAAATTACTTGATTTCTACATATAAAATAAACATGTCTATTCATCATGGTGCTCCTTTGACATAGCATTGTATGTTAGAAGTCCAATAAATATTAATATGACAATCTTATCACAAACTTTTATTCTAGTTCTTTAGAGATGTGACACATTTCTCCCACAAATATAGTGGATCGCCAATCAAAGGCATTGAAAAAATATTTTAGTTTTTGTCAGTCTTTGAGAATCTAATGCAATTTAATGTCAAAACAAATTTGTGATTTTATATAAATATAATGTTAAATGTTGTAAGACATTATATATAAAAGTCATTTAGGATCATATTTTGTTGAATTCAAACGTGTCATGGAATCACGCCCAAGGAATAGAGCGTGTGAAAAAAGTGAAGGAGAAGAGATAAACAGTAAAGATAAGTGCCCAAAGTCTTTTCTCATGAAATGGTTTCTTATTTATAGGTGTAGGAGACACATTACTTTTAACCCCTTTCTATGTAAACATAATTATCTTTAAGAAATTTCCTATGTAGTGAAATGTAGGGGAATCGTGGGCGTGGTACATTTAATTAGGCCAATAAACAATTATTGACTAGTTGCGGCATGCTTCTTAATTATTTGTTGACCCTTGCTCGTCTGTTAGGCAATAATAGGTCGAACTACGTGAAGATGGTATGAAGGTTCCTCGATTGGGCATTCTCATGGCTTCTTCTCAAACTCTGGTTCGCCTGCCTCATTTGTTGGATGATAAGGCGTATTGCGTTCGGTCCACCCTGCTTGTATCTTTTATTCGACCTCCTCGTTGGTCGGCCCACTGACTAGGCAAACAACACGATAAAGCTCCATAATGGTCTCCCGACTTGGGCACTAATCTGCTGATTTATTCAACTTTGTTTGTTGACTGGTTTTGTCACATCTTAACTAAGAACCCACTTCATTTGATGTGTTCCTCAGGTTTGTATTGAGATTTGTTCTGCCAAGCTCTGGTAAAACATATATAATTCCCCAACTTTATTATTTTATGAAAGTGACAGCTGTGACAAATACAAAAAAATTAAATATTGCATTAAATGCAACTTCAATTTTTTAAATTAGTTAATAATTAGATTCCTTAGATTTATGTGCACCGCTACTTCATATCCATCACCTTCGTGATCAAACCTTCGCGATTTAATCACAATTAGAACTTTCTGGGAGGGTAACGATGGAATTGTGGCGTACGATGAAATTCTACATTTTTTTTTTCTTTTTTCCAAAAAAAGATCAACTTTTTGCTTACTCACCTTTTATTTGTCTACATTCTCTTACATGTTGTAGTAGTTGAGAAGTAGTTCCCATTTTAGATTTATGAATTTTTTTTTGACAACATATGCATTGCCAAAATGGAGATGAGATCCCTTTAATAGCAAATGTTGCCTCTACAAAATACTCTCACAATGTTGACTTCCTTTTCCTACCTTTCTTAGCAAGGACTTCTTCAATGTTGTTATCGATGACAACGTCTGACAAAACTTCCGGCACTACTTATGGCTCTAAATTTTGTGAATTAAGATATGCATTTTTATTACTATTCTTAACTTCTGCTAGCAACTTGCTGCAGGATGATTCAAATTGTGAAAGATCCAATTCAGGTATGTTTGCAAACTATAAGAAATCAAAAGTAGGGAATGAGCAGCACTTTAAATTAATGTCAATTAAACTCTTGATATAACACAAAATTAAATCTTCATACACGACAATTAGTTGACTAAAGCATTTCTAGTAACCTGCTTCCTCCATAGAAGGGATATTTTGTAATTGAAATAACTTTGACATACTTTCTAAGAAAACAAATATTAAATATATTTTTATAATTTCTACTATTTGAAGCAAACAAAATCAATTTTCTCTTTTATGATTGTTGAGCGCACAAGGGCCCAAAAGTTAAGCAACGAGATGAATTTGTTAAATAGTTTCCAAAGAAGACTCACATAGCCACTCTTGAGGTTTCTACATGCCAACAAAGACAAGAATTTCCACCATACCCAAGGAAGTAACACGTGTGTAAAATGTGAGGGGAAATAATAAACCAACCTAGGCATATTTACTAGTAAGTAGTGACATACAAACTGAAAGAAATAATAAACTAGTTGTCTAATAATAAAACAACACAATAATAATGAAATATAACCCTTAGCAGTTGATCTTGAAAATGCTCAATAGCCAACTCACAACATATGAACTACCCATCCTAATCATATTTTTTTTCCATCATTATTGTGGCAATTAGTGAGATAAAACATTCTACAACTTCGAAAGAACTTGAAGTCCAATTCTTGTGAAAAAAATATCACTGATGTAAACATTTAGAATTCGGTCAATACTTAAGCAAAAGTTTCAGGAAGGCAATCATACAAGAAAAATATTAAGGTATGCATATTCTTGTCTTTTATATTTCACTACAAGTTTTTTTCATTTTGCATAAACAAGAAGAGAAATTTATAAATGGACGTCCATTTATGCAATTACGCTAAGATAACCAAATTGAAGTGTTGCAATATACAAACGGTATGGAATCACATGTAATGTAAGTCATTTGTATGTAAGGCAAAGTGATGCAGTATACAAGTTAGGTAAAGTGATGTAGTATACACTAACTATTTTGAACGCAATGAATAGCATCCAAACTGCTTAAACACTTAAATTTGTAGTGTATTAAAACTTATATAAGATCTCATCCATATGAAATTTTAAAATGTGTGATAGTTGAATCACAGTTCACAACAAAACTCTTATATCATATCTAATCCATAAAAAAATTAAACCTATAAGCAATAGCCCAACCACAACACAAATGTTTAAACCTGTATAAAATCAATGTTTAAACATGTCTCAATCACAACACAAATGCATAATAGTCGAATCAAATTTCTTAACAAAACCCTATATCATATCTCATCCATAAAAAAAATAAGATCTAGAGGCAATAGTCGAATCACAACACAAATGCTTAAACATGTATGAAAATAGTGCTTAAACTTGTATAAATCACAGCATAAATGCGCAATAGCCTAATCAAATTTCATAAAAAAAAACCCATATATCTCCTCTCATCCATAAAAAAATCAAATCTAGACGCAATATGTGAAATTTCACTCCCAAAAACTTCAAAAACTAGGTTTCACCAAAAAAATCTAAGAGAAATTTAACAAAAATTAAGTTAAGAGGCAAACCTAAAGATAAATATGAAATATAAGAGAAAAAACATTTCTGTAACTAAACAAGTAACCAATCAAGAATATCGAGCAACCATGCAAGAATACCTTGCAGTCGAGCCAACGTTCACATGCCAAGGACAAAGAAATTATGTCGAAGAAAAATAGAAGTAGAGATTAGAAAACAAACACAAACAACAAACCATAAGCTCTCGCAGTCGGTGATTTTGAGAGGAGAAGACAGACTTGGAAGGAGAAAATATTACATCAGGAGTCTGGACGCAGCTATGTGTTCAGACTCCAACAAAATTTTGCTACATGTAAGCGGCAGACCAAGTGAATTAAAAAGGAAAAGCTCTATATTTCAATGCATGAGCAATTCCAACCCGACCCATTTCTTTGAAAAAAAACCTTCGTGCAGAAACAATCCCCAGCATTATCAGTCATCAGACGCATAACTACGTAGGCCATCTCTCCCTAGACGAGAAATATTGATGATGGATTCTGAAAATAATAGTAAAAATTTTGAAACAAAAACTGAGTTTAATTGCACTTTAAATGTCAACACTATTGTGATGGTATTTTTGTGTATTATTGTGAAATTATTATGGTGTTTTGTGGGGTTACTGTAGTGTTATTGGGATGTTACTGTGGTGTTATTGGGTTGTTCTTGCGATGTCATTGTGGTTGTATATTAGTGTTATTAAAGTGGTAATGCTTTGGTTCTGTGGTGGTATTCGGCCGATACTATTTTGAAGTTATTGTGGTGTTATTATCGTGTTATTATGGTGTTATTCTAGTGTTATTTTTGTGTTATTGTGGTGTTATCGTGGTGTTATTGTGGTGTTATTATGGTGTTACTGTGATGTTATTGAGGTGTTATTCTAGTGTTATTAAAGTGTTATTGTAGTATTATTGGAGTGTTCTTGTGATATTATTGGAGTGGTAACATTTTGGTTTTATGGTGATATTCGAGTGGTGTTATTGTGAAATTATTTTGGTGTTACTGCGGTATTATTGTAGTGAGATTGTGTTGTTATTGTGGTGTTATTGTAGTTTTATTCTTGTGTTTTTGTAGTATTATTGTCGTGTTATTATGGTGTTATTAAAGCAGCATTGTTTAGGTTTTGTGGTGATATTTGATTGGTGTTATTCTGAAGTTATTATGGTGTTATTGTGATGTTATTATGGTGTTATTGTGGTGTTACTATAGTATTATTATAATGTTGTTATGATGTTATGTTAGTGTTATTGCGGGTGAGATTGTGGTATTATTGTGGTCTTATGTTGGTGTTATTGTGGTGTTATTGTAGTGTTATTTGAGCGTTAATATTTTGAATCTATGGTGGTATTCAACTAGTGTCATTGTGAAGTTTTTTTTTGTAATTGTGTTGGGTGTTGTCATGTTATTATGATGTTATTTTGCGGTATTGTGGTTTTATTGAGGTGGGATTGTAGTGTTATTAGGATATTGTTGTGGTGTTATTATGATTTTATTATGGTGTTATTGAGGAGGCAATGTTTCAGTTATGTGGTGGTATTTGATTGGTGTTATTGTGACATTTTTGCTCGTAATTTTGTGTTGGGTGTTTTCATGTTATTATGATGTTGTTTTGCGGTATTGTGGTGTTATTGAGGTTGGATTGTGGTGTTATTCTAGTGTTATTGTGGTATTATTCTAGTTTTATTCTGGGGTTATTGTCGTGTTCTTGTGGTGATATTGTAGAGGTAATGTTTCAGTTCTATAGTGTTATTCGACTTGTGTTATTGTGAAGTTTTTATTCATAATTTTGTGTGGGGGTGTTTTCTTATTAATATGATGTTGTTTTGCAATATTGTGGTGCTATTATGGTATTATTGTGGTGTTATTCTGATATTATTGTGGTGTTATTATTTTGTTATTATGATGTTATTGTGGTGGTATTGTGGCAATAATATTTTGGTTCTATGGTGGTATTCGACTGGTGTTATTGTGAAGTTTTTGTTAGTAATGTTGTTGGGTGTTTTCATGTTATTATGATATTGTTTTGTGTATTTTGGTTTTATTGAGGTGAGATTGTGACCTCATTGTGGTGTTATTCTAGTGTTGATATGGTGCTATTGCAGTGTTACTGTAACGATAATGTTTCAGTTTTGTGGTGGCATTCTACTGGTATTATTGCGGTGTTATAATAGTAGTAATATTTTATGTGGTGGTATTCAACTGATATTATTATGAAGTTCTTATATTTTTCCCTCGTGGTGATTTCTACACCTAATCATGTTTAAAATATTTTATAAAAGTGCAGTTCGGTGAACCTGAAAATATTTTTAATAATCCAATTGCAGACCATTTTCTTCGCACCATTGCCCACAATGTAAAAGAAGAATATGAGTTATATTGTGCTTATGCACATCATATTGTATTTACTGTTTGAAAGGACCACAATAGTTTTTAGCCTAATTTCAGGAAAATTAAGACGATGGACTTTTTATGTTGAAAAGTTGGTTTCATGAAAGAGTTGAAGTTCACCACCAACAAGGTGAAGTTCAAAAAAATGAACACAAGGACTAATTGTCCAACAATAATTCAATTTGTTATTGATGTAGAGGCAACTAGACAGTTAAAAAATTTATAAAAAGTCATAACTATTGTGGTGAAGCCCGATGATAAACATCTTATGCATTCCAGCAGAAATATAAACAAAATAAATGCAAATATTCTTGGATCATTGACGGAATCAGAGATCAGAGCTATATATGCATTTAACTTTCTTACTGCAGAAGTTGAGGGAGTAAAGAAACTTGAATGTACAACTTCAATTCAATTCAAAAAGAAATGAGAGCAATAACTCAAAATGGTGTTGCTCATTCTCTATTATAAATATTCATGGAGCTGAGGATAGCATGTTTGCGTGGGACTTCCAAATTGATGAGTGCAGTAGATTGATCAGATTTTTTTAGTGATGACACATCCAAGCTTGACTATAACTAGTTTGAGAATGTCATTATTTTTATACAAGTTATAGACTAAATAAATTTAATTTATATTGTGCTTCTTTTGTTAGTGTGAACCACCATTGACAAAATGTTCTCTTTTTTTGTCGAACGAGACGATAAATTCGTTCAAGTGGCTATTTAAAACATTTATTCATATAATGGATGATAAGCATCAAATTACAATCTTTACTAATCAGGATCAAACAATGGCAATAGCAATGGAAGATTCTCTGCCACATACACGACATAGATTATCCCAATGACATATCTATAAAAAGTTTCCTTTGAAAGTTTATTGTGGTATTGGTAGTAAGGCAGTCAACGAGCTTTTCTATAAATGCATGAGCAAATGTGACTCTGAAGAGGAGTTTAAATAAATTTGGGTTGTCATGATTGAGAAATGAAATCTACATGACAATGTTTGACTAGAAATTTGTATAACATTCAACATAAGTGGTCAAGAGCCTTTAATAAAGAAATATTTTGAATGTAAATCTTGTCAACACAAAGAATTGAGTCCACAAATAATATTTTTCATGATATCTCCAAGCCAACAAACTCCATTACTGATTGTCTTATGGGTCTTGAAAATGTCATAAAAGCAGGGAGGCGGAATGAGAAGAATGAGGATTTCAAATGCGGCCAGTTTGTAATTATGTCTGTTGTTAAAAAGTAGCCCTTTGTTGAGGCAGCCAACTTCATTTCATTCATGGAAGCTACTCAATGTTCGAGTAAGAGCTATTACATGGGTGATGTGGTCCTGTTGTTGAATTTTCTACAATTAATGATTCAAAAAAAATTTGGATAATCAGTGGGATAAACAAAACCTTAGATTGTTAAATTTTACAAGTCTAACTTTAAAATTATGTGCAGTTGCAAAAAAAAATGAAATTATGGGGCTCTTATATGTTTACTCTCTACTAGTTATCAGTTTGAAAAATACAACAAAAATATCTAATAAATATCTCCTATTGTGATGGTTCGTTCATGCAAAAAGGGACATCTATAACAATTATAGATATAAACATCTCAAAAAAGCACAAATGCGGAATGGTTATTCAAGTGGCCTCATATTTCGCGCACACATCCAAAAGTTTTCATATAAAATTGATATTAAAACACAAGAAAATGAAGCAGCTGAGCATTGCATGTTGAAATCATTGAAAAAATTATCAATAGATGCTGAAGACATATTAAGTGGGAGAGCACTTCAGTCAAAGCAAAAAATGAATAAAAAAAGAAGTCAATAAAAATGCAATTTGAATGACCCAGAAAAGATGCGGCCAAAGGGAATGTCCAATTCCAAATTAAAAGAGTATTGAGAGAAAAATAAGAGAGTAAAAAGCATTTATTTTTGCATTCAAAATCAATTTTATTATATATACCATTACGTTTCTCTAACATAAACCATAGTATACAAGAAAGGAAAAAACTTCATCAAGCCAAAAACCAGCCCCATGCGACAAATTTGTGTGCAATGTTGGATTGTTTCATACATGTATATAACAAAAATTAAACTTCATTGGAATTTTTTTATTGTTATATGTTCCTAAACATTCACTCATGCTTACTTCAATGTAGCAGGAAACCCACAGAAATGAATACCAACCTGATGATGGATTCCATTCATGAGACATAATTCCTCACAAATTCTTCAATTATATAATTTTGTGGACAGAGTTGTGTGTAAGAAATTCTTATAAATTTAAAAATCAATTGTTGTAAGAGAGTTTGAAATCATTAATAAAAAATTAGAGATAAATTCAGTAAAACTAGTTACTTAGCATTGAGGTTATGTTCTGTCCATATTGTGATATTATTCTAGTGATTTTGTGGTTTTATACTGACTACTGTTATTGGAGTGTTATTTTGGTTGTATAGTAGTGTTATTGAGGTGTTATTGATGTGTTATTGTTATGTTATTGTGATGTTACTTTCTTGTTGCTAGAGTGTTATTATTGTGTTATTGCGGTTGTATTGTAGTATTATTGTGATGGTATTGTAGTGGTTCTATGATGGTATTCAAATAATGTTATTGTGATGGTATTTTGGTTGTATTGTGATGTTATTATGACATTATTATGGTGTTATTGTGATGTTTTTTAAATGTTATTGTCATGGTACTTTGGTGTTATTTTGGTGTTATTGGAGTGATACTTTGTTTGTTGTTGTGGTATTATTGGAGTGGTATTTTAATTGTATTGTAGTGTTATTGATGTATTATTATGGTGTTATGTAGGTGATATTGCCATGATACTTTGGCGGTTATTGTGGTGTTCTTGGAGTGATATTTTTGTCATATTTTGTCCATATTTTGGTGTTATTTTTGTGTTAATTAGGCGTTATTGTCATGTTATTGTGTTGTTGTTGTGGTGTTATTACAATTGTACTTTGGTGGTTAATGTGGTGTTATTGGAGTAGTATTTTGATAGTTATTGTTGTGTTATTGAAGTATTAATTAGGTGTTATTACTGTGTTAATGTGTTGTTGCTATGAAGTTATTGGGTGGTACTTCAGCGGTTGTTGTTGTATTATTGAAGTGATAATTTGTCGGTTGTTGTGATATTATTGAAGTGATATTTTGGTTGAATTGCAGTGTTAGTGAGAAGTTATCGTGGTGTTATTGAGGCGTTATTTAGGTGTTATAGGAGTGGTATTTTGGTGGTGTTGATGTGCTATTAATGTGTTATTATTGTGTTATTTAGATGTTATTGTCATGATATTTTGGCGTTTTGCGGTGGTATTGTGATTATATTGAGGTGTTATGTGGTATTATTTTGGTGTTATTACCATGTTATTGTGATGTTATAGTAATATTATTCTTGTTGTATGTTGTGGGATCAAAAAATTAGATAAAAGAAGATCAGTTATAAATTTTAGCATTCATTAATAAAATTAGTTTAAAGTCATAATAATATCAGTTATGCATCAGACAGAGCCCACAGACAAAGTTCATACGCAAATTCATGTTTAAATTTTGTCATTTCTGTTAGTTAACCCAATTTTTTATTCCAGTCAGCACTCTCGATTCATACTAATGTTTCAAATATTTGCAAAAAAAGTGACATAATTAAACTTGTTAGTTTGTGGAGTAGCGCCTTCAGCCATAACAATTAGCCATTTTTATAGATTGCTCCAGAAATCTTTGTCAGCATCTTTTACAAATAATTTGATTTTTATGGTTTCAAGTTGAATTAAATTGTCATTCAATACCAAAAAATATGAACTGAATAATGAACCATTCAGCTTTTATTGACTATATTTACAACACTATGAGTGGTCGCCTTATGCATCTTATTTGGCAAAGATTCATATAGTCTCCACTTTTTTATTCATTTCCCCAACCAACAATGTTCAGTGAAGTTTATCAATAATAGAAAATAAAATAATTTATGCATTTTTTACATTTTCCTTTGTAATGTGTTGCACGAAAACTGAGTTGTATGAATCTTTATATATTTGCATAAAATGATACAAATGTCATTGTGGAAGAAGTATACGATTAAATTATGTGTTAATTTTACAAGACTTAGTTGAACTTGAATAATTACCCAATGTAATGGCGATACATATAGGAATGGTCAGTATAATGCTGGTGATTTACTGTTCTCTTTCTTCAATATTAGGGCAAAATCATCAACATATTCCTTTGGAAACCACTCATTTGTAAGTATGTCATCAAGACCAGAAAAACTTATTACCACATGTCCCTCATCAATCATAATACCACTCTTGCAGCGTTAACTCATAGTTTTTGTGATATTTAAATATAAGAGTGTTGCATAATATAAAAATGTGAACATTTACCAACTTATCATTGTATATGCTACAACATCGATAAATTACTTGTTGCATTTCAAGGGATATTTTTGTTATACCGGGAAAATCAATAACCATCTTAGTTGAACAAGGCTACATAACCAAAAAGTAATCATCTATAATGCCAAATTAAATGTTATTGCACACAGTAGCAAGAGCTACTTTTTTTTAATAAAATACCTTTGTCACATAATCATCTTACAAATAATATCTATCATGTTATTTTGAAGATCTCCCTCATCATTTGTAATTGTAATGCGCACGGACGTCAGAGATTCCAAAAAAAAATTTATTATTTGTTTTGCTTGTTTAATGTCTACAAGTAACTTTTCACCTCCTAACGGCTATAGTATTTGCTACATCAGTTTCAACTTTTATTGTTTGTTTTGTCTTCTTCATATCTACAAGTAATTTCTCACCCCCGACTAAAGTATCTACAATATCTTTTATTGTTCTTTATTCCACAACATCCTTTATTATTTGTTGTTCAGTTAATTTTTTAATATCAACTTCATCTTTTATTGTTTGTTCGACTTGTTCAATATCTATACATAACTTCTCACCCCTTATGGCTAGAGTATCAACAACATCTTTTATTATCTATTGTTCCACAACGTCTTTTATTATTTTCCTTCTCTTCAACTCAAATGTAGTATACAAGTGTCCTCCTCATTATTGGTGAGATTTAGTTCACTTCTTTAGAAGCCTGGGATCTAGCCATAAGACTTCTTTGTTGGCTATCATAGAGGAATAGTGATGAGACCCACCCGTTTAGAGATTTAAATCACTTCTTTACTCTTTTTGGGGTTTCCAATGTGTAGTTTTGACCTCTAGCACTTAGGTGGTTGAAACTAGTATGAGGAAGCTCGGAAAGAGACCCCATAGGACTATCAGGCATTAGGGCAACCCGGGGTGGCTTGGTCCTATACACACACACACTTGAAGTCACCACAAGCTCCCTAACATAGCCAAAACCATCAATTCACCCAAATTTACTTCCCTCCCCCCTTTGAGGTATACAACTACTCCTTAACTTTCTTTGAAGACTCGTGTGGGTGGCCCTAAGTCCCTAACCTTTGGTTAGGATGACTACAACCAACATGTGGAGGCTTCAAGATGAGTTCTCATAAGGCTCATATGACTTGAAGGAAACTTTTCATGGTTTGCATGCTCACCACTTAAAACCTTCCAACATTATCATTAATCACCATTTTTTTTCCAAATTATCCAAAACATCCCCAATTTATCAAATTTCCAAAAAAATATCCAATAATTGTCAAAATCCACATTTTCACTTAAACTTCACCAAAACCAATCCTAAACGTCCAATTTACCCAAATTCATCCAAAATTTCCTGAATCCACTAAAATTATCCAAAATACCAAAATATTCCCAAATTTTAAAAAATGCCCAAAATGGCCTAAATACCCAATTATTCACTAAAAATCATTTTAAACGCCCCCTCAATTTCCTAATTGCCCCAAAATTGACAAAAATGCCCATTTTTTTACCAAATTACGAAAAATACCCAAAAATTCACTAAATTTCTCAATTTACCCCCAATTTTCACCAAACCTATTCCAAACCCAATTTCATCAAAATTCAAGTATAATTTTACCAAAATCCAATTTTTAAATTTAAAATTACCCAAACCCAAATTCAAGTCAACTCCAAATCCATTTTTTGCCAAAATTACACCCATGAGTCAAATCAAATTTCACTAAGCCTATTCCACAAATTTTGTCATGACAATTTTCAAACCAAATCAAACCACCATTAAACAATTTTAAAAGCCCAAAATTAACCCTCTCATTCCTAATTTTAAAAGCCCAACTCCAAAACCATTTTTAAATTCCACCATACCTAAAATCCAAAAGCCCAATTCATTTTAAAAAGCCATAAGACAAGCTCTTCTCCCATCATACACCTAATCAAAATTATTGCTTAAGTCCTAATGTCATGATCAAATTCTTCTAAAAATAGCCTCATGAAAAAACCCACCAAAAATGTCAAAAATATTAAAATAACTTCCCATGCAACTTGATCGAGCCACAGGCAAGCCATAATGCCACCTCCAAGCAACAAGCAAGTCATGTGAGCCTTTGCCATGTCACCATACTCAAATGAGGAGCCCCTTTAATGATCCCCTAAAAAGCACTTAACCCTTCCCATGCTTCACTTAAACTCAAGTTTAACACTAATCCCTTGGATGGGGACTTGACCATCTGAACCTAAATCATCACCACCAGTTCAAGCCATCTTGGAGACCCACTCAAAGCCATTTCCATGGACCTAACCCATGGTTGACCCAAACCTAGCCTAAACCCATTTCCATTTCAATTAATCACCTTTACACATGGCAAACCCCAATTCACTTCACAATCCTCCACCATTGACCTCCAACAATGGGATGATGAACTTTTCATGGCCGGTCGACCACCTTGGTCGCCCGAAAACCAAAACTCGAAAAGCTCCTCCATGGTCAACACTCCAAATTTTACCCATCTACTGTAGCTCACTCCCATTTAGATATTTGCCTTTTTCTTCCCTCCACCTAAGCAACACTTTCCACCCCCTGACCAGCCCAATTGAAGCCCCTTACATGGCCAATAAAACTGCCACCCCTTCACGACCAAAGGAGACACATGCAAAAATCTTGGGGAAACTTTGCCAAAATCATTCCAGACTTCCATTACACTCACACGTCCCAATCTTTTTTGGCCTCTCTTCCCCACTGAGAAACCCTAATTTATCACTAAAATCTAGGGATTCTCGACCATTTCACCAAACTCCACAAAACCTCAAATTGATTGTCCAAAAAACTTCCCCATAGTCTAAAACATCTTCTTCAATCAGCAACCCCCATTCCCGAGCTCTCTAACCTAGTCCAAGACGAATCCCAATACACACCCTTTGGTATAGAACATACTTAGACCCAACCATATAGCAAAGACAAAAGTATGGATTAAAAATCCTTAATTTTTCCTTGGGTTGGAACTTTGTGAAAGATATCTTTATTTCATGTGTATCTAGCTGTATAGATGTGTTCGTCTCACTTAAATGAATATGTAGGAATAAACCACCCTTAATTTATTTAAGTATCGAGTGAGATCTTAAGGTTAGAATGCAAACAGTTTATAGTTTGTGGACATTTGTGGATGATGAACGGATACCATACATTCGTGTGTGCATCGAACAATCGATAGAGATCGGGTTCGACGAAGAGATGGAACGTGAACCGAGGGTCGAGTCAGAGCCGACGTAAAAAGCGCAGCCAATCAAAATGAGTCGCGCGGAGCTTCAAATCTGCCTAGTATGAGTTGGCGCCGACATCGATTAGTAGGAAAATAGAAGTTTTTTTATTAAATAAATACAAAAAAATGATATTTAAGTTTAGTCATCTTAGAGTAGAAAAATCACAAAAATAAAATAAAAATACCTCTCTACTCAGTGAATAGAGGAGAATTTAATTGACCAAAAATTAAAAATTATTTATTAAATATTTTCTTTTAAATTAATTAAAAATCCCAAATCTTAATTAATTCATAAGTGCTTAAATATTAATCATCATTACATGAAATTTTGTGGGCTTATTTCTAATGTTCCTTAAGTTTTCCAAAGTCAGAGGACACCCGTTTTAATTTTTTAGGAATCTCACATTTAATTTAATTTAAAAATTAGGAAAAATAAAAATAAAAACCAAAAAAATATGAAATCAAGTCTATTGATTTCATTGTGGTCAGAGGATCTTAGGAAAAATAAAGAATACATAGTTAAATATTTGTTATATTTAAAAATTAACATAAATAAAAAATATGTAAATATAATTCAAAAATAAAAAAATAACTCTAATTAAAGGAAACCACCCTAAGATGCCCCCATAAAAATTTCAAAGTCAGAAAGTCTATTTTTAATATGCAAATGTATTTTCTAGGAAAATAGTAATTTTGGTTTAAAATAATTATATAAAATAAAATAAAAATGAGAAAATTACAAAACTTAGTTCGGAGTGCTCCTTGAGACCACAGACACTTAGAAAAAAATAGAATTGAAGTTAAATAATAATTACACTTTTTTAAGTATTTATTTAATTTTAAATAATTAAAAATAGCAAAACTATAAACACATCTCAAAATGTCACAAATCACTTCTTATTGAAGAAGACAACTAAGAAATGTTTCTACAAAATTTTAAAATAATAAAAATTTATTATTAAGTAATTAAATGTATTTTTCCATACTTTTGACTAAAAAAATTATAAAAAATCAAATAAAAAATACAAAAAAATAAAATATTTTTCTTTAAGTTATCCGAAATCAGAGAGATTAATGAAAAATATAGAAATTAATTTTCAAAATAGAAATATAATTATTATTTATTTATTCATTAAAATTAACTAAAAATCATAAAAATTAAAATATATTTAAAATTTCATCAAAATTATTCTCAATGGTCCTCTGACTTATAGGAACACAATAAAATTTTCCTAAGGACAGCAAACATGTTTTAGTTAATCAAATTAATTAACATTGGAAATTCATAATATTGAACCAAAATAATTATAAGAATTAAATAAAAAAGAGAAAAATATGAGTTCTCTTCTGATGTTTCAATTAACCGACAAGTGATTGGCTAACAAAGTTCATAGTCATTTGAGTTAAACTAAAAGAGTTATGGGGTAGGAAATACTAGGGGAAAATTAGTAATTTTAGAATTTTATACTCTAATTAAAATTTAGGTCAAACCAGCGGGTAAAAGGGTAATATTTATGATAATTATTCCTTTAAGATGATTGAAACATAGGGATAAAAAGGTTGAAACCACTTCATATCTTTTTTTGCTAAAGGGTATAATTATAATTTTTTTCCAAATTAATGAAGATCAGAAGATAATTAAGTTTAGATGATTCAAGTGTAAGTTGACACAAGTTAAGAAGTCAATAATTCACTGATTTAAAGCTCCAAATCAATGGTTAAATATAATTCAATCTTTTAATAAGAATCAAACACATTTCATAAAAAGTTTCAAATTTACAAGTATATCCTTAAAAGATCTAAGAGTTTCATACTGAGTTAAGTTTGATCTAAAATCATTTAAAGGGATTAGAAAAGAATGAAAATAATTTATCATAAACATTTCTAAAACACTACAAGCTTAAGCTCAATTGAGTAGAGAAAAATATTTCCTTAAGTGATTATGCTTACCCCTAGGGGTGACTACCCACATCAACCTCAAACATAACACTAAAGAAGCGACTACTTGCGTTACTCTTGGGTTAATTGAAACATGAAAATTGAGCACAACTCGAGGCATTGAAGTGAAAATTTAACTTAACCAGAGTTGATTAATTCAAAAATATAATAATACCAAATGAACTTGAAATAGCTAGGAGATTCTAAAGTTGTTTAGGGTTACTCCCCGAACACCTTTACAATATTTTGAAAATTTTAGAGAACATTTGGGCTTACCTAAATTTGTTGAAGAAAATCATCCTTAAAACCATATAGACCCACCAAGATATGATTCAAGGACCCTTTTAACTTAAATATTTAAGGAAAACCTTGTCACTACTTATCCCACACTTAATCCCAACACTCAAGGGTATGAATTTTTGGATATGATATTCAAACCCTTGTGGGCACTTGGGAATATTTTTAATGTCGCATATGGATCACGAGCTAGTGCAAGTCAAAGGTCTAGGTAGTAAGGGCGATGACAATAATGCTTATGTGTGATAAGAGTGGGACATGAGAATAATATCTCCTACATCAACAACCTTCGAGGAGGGGATAAGATCGATGATATTATTCCCCAACTTTCGGTAAGAAGTTGTCCCTCGTTTTCTTAGGCTGCAAGTAGTTTTAGTCTGATCAGGGTGATTAAATTGTGTATTATCCAATTTTGCCTAAACATTTACATATATATACAACACAACAAAAATATCATTTTTTTGTGACAGTAATACTTTTGATTGCTAAGTAAGTTCTACATTCATGAAAAAATTAAAGGATTTCAATGAAATACCATAATAGTCCTTGTATTAGTCACTTTGATTGAGGAAAGGAATTGATCTCCTTAGATTGCTTGGTTGGTAGCTCTTCTCCAAAGTTGGGATAATAAAGCACACAACCGAGCTTTGAGCCACCACCTTTACCAAATTCTTACATTTAACCCCGATCTTCTATATGTGACAATGAGTTTGTTTTACTCGATGTGTGTTTTAGTACAATTTAATTCAGTTTTTCTTGTGCCAAATTTTCTTACAATTTGCTTAAATTGCCCTCATTTGCTCGAATTTCCTGCACATTACCATATTATGTTTGTTGTACTAACCCTTTTGCAATAGTAACAGAGGCCAAGATACGTGTTGTTTTAGTTTGTTTCTTTTTCTTTACTGTATTTTTACAATATGTTTTACATATATACTTTTCAGACCTTTAAGATAGAGAACAATAGTCTGGTTGTTTAGGATAGATCACTATAACACATGAACAAACACATCCTTAAACTTCAATAATAATAAGGTCAATTGGCTTGATAAATACTTACATGTATAAACATAACACGTAAACCTTGGAGCTGCTATTATGGTAAGGATCTTGGAGCAAACTACAGGCAGATGGAGGTCGACTTCGAAAAGTGGTCAACATTCTACAACAAAGCAAATCTACTCCAGCTAAACTTTCATTAGTCATAAACAACATAACCCATATGAATTTGAGGTTGTCCGTCTGTTGTGACATAAATTCACACCATTTTTTAAATTTTTTGCACAGTCATGTTGTGCAATATAAGTCACAAGTCTTTTAAGATCTCGAGGTCTTCCTTCGTTATGGCATAAACCTCCCATCTTCCTGGCTACTTACATGATCAGGTATCATGCATGTGTAAGCCCTAAATAATAAAAATTGGCATAATTGAAACATCAAATAATATCATTTTCAATGATTTAAAGCCAAGTAGTAGGATAGTTCAGGAAGTCACCGAAGTTTTCCTCGGATCTATGACATCCCCTACCTTTCACTCCTTTGACTCTTGAAAATAACTGTTCATACTTGAGTCATTCTCATTTGGTCTTTCTGTGTTCAATTATGAAAACCTAAATGTTGAATTCTTGAAGACAAAAACCTTTTTTTATCATTGAAAGTTTTTTTAAGTGATTTCGGTCATTTATGATGTAATTAACTGTAGATACTTCCACTTATATGGAACTTGAAACCCAGATAATATAAACCATATCTAATATTTATATTTGGTAGGAGAAACTATTGGTCTTATATAAAATGTTCGCATACCAAATAGATGTCATAATTTTTTTAGTTTATTTAATTAAGGCTCACTATCAAGTAATGTGTTTATTCCTCAGGATGAGTGCATTGTTTGATAGTGTTGTGCTCGGTTACTAAACTGCTAAAATGTATGAGATCTTTTTAGTCTCATTTTTTAGATTAAAATATATTTTTTTCAAAATTATATATATATATATATATTAAATTAAATTAAAATCATTTTCCTAAAATTCCGATCGACAACGAGGAACTCAATTTCCTCTTCCTTCTGTTTTGTCTAGCCATAATCCTTTAAATTATATTGCCAAGTGAGGAATGATGTGTTTCTTTCTTCATTGATTTCTTGTTCAATTCAATTATTTTTTTTTTAATTTATTAAGCTCAGTCTTGGGAGGTCTGTGACTGTATTTTGTAAATCTGACAATCTGCTATTTATTATTCTTGAAATTTAAAAAGTAAATTAACCTAATTTCTTAGTGATTGAATAATTTTTTGATACCTTTATTGGCGCCTATAAACGTTGGGTGAGGGGTGATGTCACTTGAAACTAAAGGTTCTACATCATATGAAAATGGTGATTGTGATGTGGAATGAGTTTCATGATGTGGAATGAGCTGGACTGACTTGTCCTTCAATTGAAGGGGCAAGTAGATGAAAAAATATTACATCAGTACTACGCACGTAGAGTAACGTGTGTAGCCAATGAAATCACGCCACGACACCCAACACGATAGAGAAAAAAATGGCGCAGTAACACGAGAAATATTTCCCCCCCCCGGTGTTATTCATGTGTTATTGTGTCCTGAGAATATTCCTGGTGTTATAATAACACAATAACACATCAAAAACACATGAATAACATGTCGGAAAAAATTCTCTCGTGTTACTGTGTCGTTTTTTCTCTGTTGGGAATATTCCCCGTGTTATTCATGTGTTATTGTGTCCTGAGAATATTCTTGGTGTTATAATAACACAATAACACATTAATAACACATGAATGACACGCAATAACACATGAATAACACTCAATAACACAAGAATAACACATGGAGGAATATTCCCCGTGTTACTACGCCATTTTTTTTCCTTGTCGCGCGGGATGTCGTGACGTGATTTTATTGAGTACACACGTTACTTCTACGTGCGTAGTACTGATGTAATATNTTATATTACTTGAGCGATACGTATACTTGCGTTGATAAGTGTGACTTTACAATTATTGAATATTTATTAGGTACATATTTATCTTGTATTTTAAGCATATATAAAGTCGTCGGTCAGCAAGTCATGCGAGCCTTTGTCATGTCACCATACTCAAATTAGGAGCCCCTTTAATGAACACCTAAAAAGCACTTAACCCTTCCCATGCTTCACTTAAACTCATGTTTAACAATAATCCCTTGGATGGGGACTTGACCATCTAAACTTAAATCATCACCACCAGTTCAAGCCATCATGGAGACCCACTCAAAGCCATTTCCATGAGCCTAACCCATGGTTGACCCAAACCTAGCCTAAACCCCTTTCCATTTCAATTAATCACCTTTACTCATGGCAAACCCCAATTTACTTCACAATCCTCCACCATTGACCTCCAAAATGGGATGATGAACTTTTCATGGCTGGTCGATCACCTTGGTTTCCTGAAAACCAAAACTCAAAAAGCTCCTCCATGGTCAACACTCCAAAATTCACCCATCGACTGTAGCTCACTCCATTTGTATTGTTGCCTTTTTCTTCCCTCCACCTAAGCAACACTTTCCACCCCCTGACCAGCCCAATTGAAGCCCCTTACATGGCAAATAAAATTGCCACCTCTTCACGACCAAAGGATACACATGCACAAATATTGGGGAAACTTTGCCAAAATCATTCCAGACTTCCATTACACTCACACGAAGCTCATCCTAGTCCTTTTTGGCCTCTTTTCCCTACCGAGAAACCCTAATTTATCACTAAAATTTAGGGATTCTCGACCATTTCACCAAACTCCACAAAACCTCAAATTATTGTCCAAAAAGCTTCCCCATAGTCTAAAACTTCTTCTTCAATCAACAGCCCCCATTCCCGAGCTCTCTAACCTAGTCCAAGACCAGGCCCAATCCACCCTTTGGTATAGAATATACTTAGACCCAACCATATAACAAAGACAAAAGTATGGATTAAAATTTAGGTCAAACTAAAAGTGTAATATTTATGATAATTATTCCTTCGAGATGATTGAAACATAAGGATAAAAAGGTTGAAACCACTTCATATCTTTTTTTGCTAAAGGGTATAATTATAATTTTTTTCCAAATTAATGAAGATCAGAAGATAATTAAGTTTAGATGATTCAAGTGTAAGTTGACACAAGTTAAGAAGTCAATAATTCACTAATTTAAAGCTCCAAATCAATGGTTAAATATAGTTCAATCTCTTAATAAGAATCAAACACATTTCATAAAACTTTTCAAATTTACAAGTATATCCTCAAAAGATTTAAGAGTTTCATACTGAGCTAAGATTGATCTAAAATCATTTAAAGGGATTAGAAAAGAATGAAAATAACTTATCATAAACATTTCTAAAATACTACAAGCTTAAGCTCAATTGAGTAGAGAAAAATATTTCCTTAAGTGATTATGCTTACCCCTAGGGGTGACTACCCACATCAACCTCAAACATAACACTAACGAAGCGACTACTTGCCTAACTCTTGGGTTAATTGAAACATGAAATATGAGCACAACTCTAGGCATTGAAATAAAAATTTAACTTAATCAGATTTGATTAATTCAAAAATATAGTAATACCAAATGAACTTGAAATAGTTAGGAGATTCTAAAGTTGTTTAGGGTTACTCCCCGAACACCTTTACAAGATTTTGAAAATTTTAGAGAACATTTAGGCTTACCTAAATTTGTTGAAGAAAATCATCCTTAAAACCATATAGACCCACTAAGATATGATTCGGGGACCCTTTTAACTTAAATCTTTAAGGAAAACCTTGTCACTACTTATCCCACACTTAATCCCAACGCTCAAGGGTATGAATTTTTGGATATGATATTCAAACCCTTGTGAGCACTTGGGAATATTTTAATGTTGCATATGGATCATCGAGCTAGTGTAAGTCAAAGGTCTGGGTAGTAAATGCGATAACAATAATGCTTATGTGTGCTAAGAGTGGTACATGAGAATAAAATCTCCTACATCAACAACCTTCGAGGAGGGGATAAGATCGATGATATTATTCCCCAACTTTCGGTAAGAAGTTGTCCCTCGTTTTCTTAGGCTGCAAGTAGTTTTAGTCTGATCAGGGTGATTAAATTGTGTATTATCCAATTTTGCCTAAACATTTACATATATATACAACACAACAAAAATATCATTTTTTTGTAACAGTAATACTTTTGATTGTTAAGTAAGTTCTACATTCATGAAAAAATTAAAGGATTTCGATGAAATACTATAATAGTCCTTGTATTAGTCACTTTGATTGAGGAAAGGAATTGACCTTCTTAGATTGCTTGGTTGGTAGCTCTTTTCCAAAGTTGGGATAATAAAGCACACAACCGAGCTTTGAGCCACCACCTTTACCAAATTCTTACATTTAACCCCGATCTTCTATATGTGACAATGAGTTTGTTTTACTCGATTTGCGTTTTCGTACAATTTAATTAACTTTTTCTTATGCCAAATTTTCTTACAATTTGCTTAAATTGCCCTCATTTGCTTGAATTTCCTGCACATTACTATATTATGTTTGTTGTACTAAACCTTTTGCAGCAGTAACAGAGGCCAAGATACATGTTGTTTTAGTTTGTTTCTTTTTCTTTACTGCATTTTTACAATATGTTTTACCTATATACTTGTCTGACCTTTAAGATAGAGAACAATAGTCTGGTTGTTTAGGATAAATCACTATAACACATGAACAAACACATCCTTAAACTTTAATAATAATAAGGTCAATTGGCTTGATAAATACTTACATGTATAAACATAACACATAAACCTTGGAGCTGCTATTATGGTAAGGATCTTGGAGCAAACTACAGGCGGATGGAGGTCGACTTCGAAAAGTGGTCAACATTCTACAACAAAGCGGATCTACTCCAGCTAAACTTTCCTTAGTCATAAACAACATAACCCATATGAATTTGAGGTTGTCCGTCTGTTGTGACATAAATTCACACCATTTTTTAGATTTTTTGCACAATCATGTTGTGTAATATAAGTCATAAGTATTTTAAGATCTCGAGGTCTTCCTTCGATATGACATAAACCTCCCATCTTCCAGACTACTTACATGATCAGGTATCATGCATGTGTAAGTCCTAAATNCCTGATGAACAACTTTATAATATTAATGAGTGGAAAATACCATGGTATGCTGATATTGTTAACTATATTGTAAGTGATATTTTGCCATCTACGCTGACATTGCAACNTTTAGATTTTTTGCACAATCATGTTGTGTAATATAAGTCATAAGTATTTTAAGATCTCGAGGTCTTCCTTCGATATGACATAAACCTCCCATCTTCCAGACTACTTACATGATCAGGTATCATGCATGTGTAAGTCCTAAATAATAAAAATTGGCAGAATTGAAACATCAAATAATATTATTTTCAAAGATTTAAAGCCAAACAGTAGGATAGTTCGGGAAGTCACCGAAGTTTTCCTTGGATATGTGACATCTCCTACCTTTCACTCCTTTGACTCTTGAAAATAACTGTTCATACTTGAGTCATTCCCATTTGGTCTTTCTGTGTTTAATCATGAAAACCTAAATGTTGAATTCTTGAAGAAAAAAACCTTTGATTATCATTGAGAGTTTTTTTAAGTGACTTCGGTCATTTATGATGTAATTAACTATAGATTCTTCCACTTATAGGGAACTTGAAACCCAGATAATATAAACCATATCTAATATTTATATTTGATAGGAGAAATTGTCGGTCTTACATAAAATGTTCGCAGACCAAATATATGTCATAAATTTTTTAGTTTATTTTATTAAGTTCCACTATCAAGTAATGTGTTTATTCCTCGAGATGAGTGCATCGTTTGATAGTGTTGCGCTCGGTTACTAAACTACTAAAATGTATGAGATTTTTTAATTNTATATATATATATATATATTAAATTAAATTAAAATCATTTTCCTAAAATTTTTATCGACAACGAGGAACTCAATTTCCTCTTCCTTCTGTTTTGTCTAGCCATAACCCTTTAAATTATACTGCCAAGTGAGGAATGATGTGTTTCTTTCTTCATTGATTTCTTGTTCAATTCAATTATTTTTTTTTTAATTTATTAAGCTCAGTCTTGGGAGGTCTGTGACTGTATTTTGTAAATCTGACAATCTGCTATTTATTATTCTTGAAATTTAAAAAGTAAATTATCCTGATTTCTTAGTGATTGAATAATTTCTTGATACCTTTATTGGCGCCTGTAAACGTTGGGTGAGGGGTGATGTCACTTGAAACTAAAGGTTCTACATCATATGAAATTGGTGATTGTGATGTGGAATGAGCTGGACTGACTTGTCCTTCAATTGAAGGGGCAAGTAGATGAAAAAATATTACATTAGTACTACGCACGTAGAGTAACGTGTGTAGCCAATGAAATCACGCCACGACACCCCGCACGATAGAGAAAAAAATGGCGCAGTAACACGGGGAATATTCTCTCTCGGTGTTATTCATGTGTTATTGTATGTTATTCATGTGTTATTGTGTCCTGAGAATATTCCTGGTGTTATAATAACACAATAACACATCAATAACACATGAATAACACAATAACACATGAATAACATGGCGGAAAAAATTCTCTCGTGTTACTGCGTCGTTTTTTCTCTGTTGGGAATATTCCCCGTGTTATTCATGTGTTATTGTGTGTTATTCATGTGTTATTGTGTCCTGAGAATATTCTTGGTGTTATAATAACACAATAACACATTAATAACACATGAATGACACGCAATAACACACGAATAACACTCAATAACACAAGAATAGCACATGGAGGAATATTCCCCGTGTTACTGCGCCGTTTTTTTTCCTTGTCGCGCGGGATGTCGTAGCGTGATTTTATTGAGTACGCACGTTACTTCTACGTGCGTAGTACTGATGTAATATTTTTTTCCAAGTAGATAGTGTTCTTAGTATTTCAAATCCAAAAAAAGAATCTGCCTTGTAAAATTAAAATCGAATATTAAATGATNGTAGATAGTGTTCTTAGTATTTCAAATCCAAAAAAAGAATCTGCCTTGTAAAATTAAAATCGAATATTAAATAATTTTTTTCAGAATTACAAACGGCTCCTCAACATTGCATTAAAAGCAAGTCAATCTGCCTTGTAAAATTAATGAAGTTATAAGTTTTGTAAAATTACCATATTATTCATGTCAAAGTCTAAGAGCTCTGAGCTCTGAGTTTTTCTTTTCTAATTTTTTTTTTTTGGTCAGTGAGCTTCGAAAACGGAACCTTTCAGTGCGGGAGAAAATGACTAACCAGTAGCCTCCAGGCAAAGCAAAAAGCATAATTGCATCCTTCATATATATATATTTTTTATTTGTCATATTTAACATTAAACAAAAGAATTTGTAAATAAAAGAGCTAATGCCACGACCAGTTCATAAATTGTGAAAGCGTCCATAAAAACCAAACTAAGCAATAGAATACCTCCTATTTTACCCTCTGCTTCTAGTTGTCTAGCAATACCTTCTACAGCTTGGCCCACAACCAACCCCGGTTCCGATAGAAGCGAGCCCTCCAATCCATCAGCAATAAGGGAAGCAGCAAAAAGAAGTAGATTCAGTACTAATTCATTAGTTGGTTTTATCATTAACTATTTCTTTTTTTGGTGCGAGGAAATTAATGACAGATTGGAGAAATCATTTAACACTAACAGATAAGTCAACATTACTAATTAATCAACCAACTGACTGTTCGTTCAACTGAAGCTGAAGCCCTACAAAATCACCAACACTACAAAAAATAAAAATAAAAAAGCTGCAGCTACCATTGTTAAGAGTCATAAGCACCATGATCATATACATTAGCACAGCTTGAAAGCAAAGAAAAGAAGAAACCAAAATCTCAAATTTCAAGATCACCAGCTCCAATTTGTTTGTGTGCTTCAAACAAAACAATTTCTCTGCAAGAGCTCACCTCCGGACTGAAGTTTTGGAAGCTTAATTGTGTTAGATTGCTGATAGAATCTCCGAGAAACATTTCGTCTACTGTTTTAAGTTGTTCACCATCATCATCACCATCACCATCACCATCACCATGNTTTCTCTGCAAGAGCTCACCTCCGGACTGAAGTTTTGGAAGCTTAATTGTGTTAGATTGCTGATAGAATCTCGGAGAAACATTTCGTCTACTGTTTTAAGTTGTTCATCGTCATCATCACCATCACCATCACCATCACCATCACCATGACGATCACCGGCAGCAGGACTAGAGCTGGCACTACTATACTCGCTACTATACTCATCATTTGAAGCAATTTCCCTATCATCACTATGCATCTCTTCATCATGGCAGCCATCTGATGAAGATTGAGAAGAGAAGCTTGGAGAAATTCCTCCCATGGAGGCTTCTTCTCTTTCTCTAAGTATTTTCAAGATCAGGGACTTGAGCAGGTTCATTACTTGCACAGCATGCATCAAAGCCGTCAATGGATCAGACATCTGACAGACAAGAAAACCCAAAAAAAAAAAAAGTAGCATACAAAGATGGTCATCCCTCAATCTGGCCAGAAAAAAATAAGCACGTTGTTTATATTAGCTGGAATAGTTCCCAAGGCGAACTTTAACTAAATTGATATTTTTATAAACTCTGGGACTAAAGTGATCGTAGATAAAGAGCTAACTGATCATTTTAATAACATGGATTCATTTTAATCTCTGAGTCTATAAAAGAATCAAATTAGTTCCCAAATTGTTTTAATATTTTCTGGAATAAACCTCAGGGAAGACTATTTTAGCTCACACTAAAAGAACCTGGGACTAAATTGAGTCTTTTATACTTTGAGACTAAAATGACACCTGACAAAGAGTCAGGATATCATTTTGGCAATTTTCTCCTTTTGTTACTCTTTATATAAGAATTTAAATTAGCATTGATTTTCTAAAGGTAGACAACATTTGTAGTTTTGTGTGATTGATGTGAAGGTGGGCACAAACCTGAGTCATGTTTGGAGCGAAGACCATTGCTATGTTTCTTGCATTCATTTTATTCAATTCTTCCACTTCAACAACATCAGCCATGAGTTCCACAGCCCAATTGAGAAGAGCAGCTTGAGTTGGATGGAGAAGGTGCACAAGTTCCACGCATCGCTCCTCCGTGTCACATTGAAGAACTTGCTCGGGAGAAAGTCCGTCGAGGACCCCTTCAGGAAGTTCTCTGAACCAAGCCTGCAAAACTTATGCTCACATAACAATTTTCAATACTCTGAGTAAAAGGTTCAATTGATGATGTGAAATCAACTTTACAAATAGGAGCCTCTTGGGATCACTTTTTATTTTTATGTTTTATTTTGTATTTTATATAATTTTACTTGAAAAAAAATTAGTTTGATATATTATAACATGTTTAATTGTATTTAAAAATACTCATGGTAACTTTTATCTGTTTTGAATTGTTCTTAAAACAAGCTAATTTATTTTTAAAAAATAAAAATATGAAACTGTACTAAATAAATATATTTTTAAAAGTAAAAATTGCTAATAAAAAAACAAAAGAATAAAAATTGTCCCAAATAAGCCTTAAAATTTCTCAAATTTCCTGTCTGTTGCATGTACTTATTGTAAGTACAGGTCAATCATTTTCTTCCCAGAATCATATTCTACTGAGATTCTGTAGTGCATTTAGGTTCAAAAACTGCAGCCGACCGACCAAAGCATTAGTTTAATCTAATCAAACAAATTATATATATTTTTAATCCAAAGTGAGCATAGTTTAATACTTCAACTCAACTTCAGATTTTTTAATAAAGACTACAAGACATTGAAAGGCTTGTTCTTTCTCCCGTATCCTACCGTTTTTTCTCACAAGCAGAAGATTCAATTCTACGACTTTAATTTTTTTTATTTTTTATTTCCATTTACCTTTTAAAAAAAAAAAATCATGCACAACACCAAATCAAGTCTGAGAAATTAGCTTTTCAGTAACAGAACAAATCAAACACAGATTTCACTAGGGCTTGTTTTGTTTGCTAAAAAACAAAAAATGCAATGTAAAAGAAATGTAATATAGAAGGAATGCAGTGTAAAAGTAATGTATTATATTTTGAATACTTTAAAGTTGATGTAAAATAAATACAAGACTTCACTATTTCATGTTTGATTTGAAGAAAAATGAAATCAATGTAAAACTGATGTCAGAGTTGAACCCAAATAAAAATAAGTAACAAATATTATTACGAGAAAAACCAATACATAATTATTACTAACATATTGAAATTGAAAATAACAAGAGACACGACACATGATGCGCGACTAGGGCATATCTTGGGAGGTGGTGGTGACTGCGAGTGACTTGGGAAGGTAGAGACATTGCGATAGGTGGGCTGGACAGTGGAAAAATAACAGATGTTACAACCAACACACTGAAATGAAAAACAATAATATACATGACATACGACGCGCAACTAGGGCAGATCTAGAGAGGTGGTGGTGGACTCCTAGAGAATTGGAATGGTGGTGGAAAAGCGGTACATGGAATGGACAGTGAATAAACAGTAGGAGGGGGGAAATTCGAGCAGCGGCAGGCAACTGGAGGCTCGAGACAACCAAAAACAACAACCAGTTACTGTTCTGGGGCAGCGGCAGCAAAATGGGATGCCCAGGGAGAAATAAAACATCAGGATGAGTATGATTCTTCAGCTGCAGCGAGGTGAGATGTCTGGACAACAGGGAAAACAGTAAAGGGTTGAAAAGAGCGGCTGGGAAGGGGAAAACAGCAAGGACAGCTGTTAGGGGGGTGGCTGCATCAGGGAAGGACGACATGAAGTGGCTGGGAGCGATGTGGGAAGGAGGTGGAAGGGTTGAAAGGTGGAAACTGCAGAAAACCAGCCAAGGAGGACTGTTTTCGTAGCCTGCAACAGGTACGACGATGGCGATAATGGAGATAAGGATGCGATGAACGGGAAAGCNTCTAGAGAGGTGGTGGTGGACTCCTAGAGAATTGGAATGGTGGTGGCAAAGCGGTACATGGAATGGACAGTGAATAAACAATAGGTGGGGGGAAATTCGAGCAGCGACAGGCAACTGGAGGCTCGAGACAACCAAAAACAACAACCAGTTACTGTTCTGGTGGCAGCGGCAGCAATATGGGATGCCCAGGGAGAAATAAAACATCAGGATGAGTATGATTCTTCAGCTGCAGCGAGGTGAGATGTCTGACAACAGGGAAAACAGTAAAGGGTTGAAAAGAGCGGCTGGGAAGGGGAAAACAGCAAGGACAGCTGTTAGGGGGGTGGCTGCATCAGGGAAGGACGACATGAAGTGGCTGGGAGCGATGTGGGAAGGAGGTGGAAAGGTTGAAAGGTGGAAACTGCAGAAAACCAGCCAAGGAGGACTGTTTTCGTAGCCTGCAACAGGTACGACAATGGCGATAATGGAGATAAGGATGCGATGAACGGGAAAGTCGAGGATAATCACCACTACAGAACGAGATATAGTCAGAGGACCACTCGCTCTTGGATACAACCCTAGCAAGGAAGACTTAGAGACACCAACTGTCGTCCCAACAGAAGACATACAAAAAGTAACGGTACACTCTTAGGAAAGTGAATTTATAATAATAACATAACTAGAAGCGGGCCAAAGAACCGGTCGACACTCCCAAAATAGAGAAAGGCCTTGNAATTTATAATAATAACATAACTAGGAGCGGGCCAAAGAACCGGTCGACACTCCCAAAATAGAGAAAGGCCTTCACCAATTTTGTCCAGGCGAGCAGACGCCATTTGCGGGTTGCAGAAAATCCCGCGTGCAGAAGACGGGCCGATTCAGTTCTGCAGGTCATATAAATCTTGCGTACGGAAGACGTCCGCGTCAAAAATATATGGCTAACAAGGGGCAGTGAAAAGGGCAACTGTGGCGGTAGCTGGTGACAACGATGTGCAATACTTTACATAACAATGCACTTAGAATTGGCCCAGATTCTTTGAATTTCAAATATATTGAAAATGAACTAGATAATGAATTCTAAATGCATTATAATATTACGCTACATTTGGAATTCATCTGATCAAAAATCCAATTTTTCGAAACTTCAGCCGTACATTCTTAGGAAAGTGAATTTATAATAATAACATAACTAGGAGTGGGCCAAAGAACTAGTCAACACTCCCACAATAGAGAAAGGCCCGGAACAATTTGGTCCAGGCGAGTAGACGCCGTTTGCGGGATGCAGAAAATCCCGTGTGCGGAAGGCGCCCAATTCAGTTCTGCGGGTCATAAGAAATCTTGCGTGCGGNTCTAAATGCATTATAATATTACGCTACATTTGGAATTCATCTGATCAAAAATCCAATTTTTCGAAACTTCAGTCGTACATTCTTAGGAAAGTGAATTTATAATAATAAGATAACTAGGAGTGGGCCAAAGAACTAGTCAACACTCCCAAAATAGAGAAAGCCCCGGAACAATTTGGTCCAGGCGAGTAGACGCCGTTTGAGGGATGCAGAAAATCCCGTGTGGGGAAGGCGCCCGATTCAGTTCTGCGGGTCATAAGAAATCTTGCGTGCGGAAGACGCCCACGTCAAAAATATATGGCTAACAAGGGGCAACGAAGAGGGCGACCGTGGCGGGAGACGACGCCGGGCGACAACCATGTGCAATACTTTACACAACAATGCACTTAGAATTGGCCCAGATTCATTGAATTTCAAATACATTGAAAATGAACTAGATAATAAATTCTAAATGCATTATAATATTACGCTGCATTTGGAATTCATCCGACCAAACACCCAATTTTCTGAAACTTCAGCATAAAGAATGCAGTGCACACCTTTTTATAGCAAACCAAACAGCACCTAAAAGTATTCTTACTTTACATGAAGCCCATAAGTTAGAAATATTGGAAAGAATGCATTACAAATCAAAAGCACAACACTATGCTTTGGTAAGAAGCAATAGCACTATAGATCAAATAACTGGTTTGACATTACTTATAGACTTTTACTATAACAATTAAAGCAATTACTGCGTAGTCTTTTAAAAAAACTTTAAAATAAAACCACTTTACCTTTATAAGGCTAGCTAAACAATGAACTTCAATATCTTCTGGTACAATGCCCTTGTTGAGTTGCTCTCTCAACTCTTCCTCTTTGCTGTTTTCAGGATTTATACGGAATATCCCCTCTGCCTGAATTTGAAATAAAACATATTTTTAATGGAACAGATATAATCATATAAGATGAGAAATTTACATACATACCACTCAATTCTTATCTATTTATATATCTAATGCTCAAAGTTCAATATTTACACTTATAACATCTTCGTGTCATTATCCTATGCATGAAGAGGTGTATTATTTTATTTTTAAAAAGATAGAGATGGTTGTATTTTTTATTTGATGTTAAAGATTTGAGTGGTAAGATTGCCAATATGAATTTTTAGGAGTTAGATATGTAACTACATAAGAATTGTGTGGTATGTATATATATGCCCCTATAGTTATTTATGAACTCTTTTCACATGAATAAAAAATATGTTAATACCTTCAGCCCGCCTTGAGAATACAACCTTTCCTGCATAAGTAACAGAATAATGGGCACGCTATTACCTTTAGAATCAAAACAACACTGCATCGATTCAGCTGAGACGCCAAATACGCTGGCACTGTACAAATTAAGATAATTTTCATCATATATAAATATAATCTTAAATTGGCAAAACTTAAATCAAGAAAACTGCTAGATTCAGGACAGAAACAACTTTAGAGGACAATTGATTTCGATTCTGAATGAAGATAAAACAGTAGCAACGATATCAGAAGCACATTTCTACAATAAAAATGCTTCTTTACTTTGGAATAATAGAAAGTTCCTAAGAGAGGTAATCTAGTAATGTTGATCAAGCATTAATATAGTACATTGTTCATTTGTTTATGATTTATTTTTTCCTTGAAGCATTTTGGTATTCAATTTTTCAAGACAGAAAGTAAGCATGTAATCTTTTTGGGAAATTTACATATGCAGTACACAATTCTTATGTATTTACACATCTTACTCCTAAACTTTCATATTTACATACATAGTACTTTAATGCTTTAAATCTATGCATGAAAGTGCATTTCGCTTTTAGAAAGTGGTAATAGTGTTATTTTTTATGTGATATTATAGATTTGAGTGCTATGTGTGCAAATATGAAAATTTTGGTGTGAAATATGTAAATAGATAAGAATTATGTGATATGTAATAAAACACCCCTTTTTTTCCCCTCTGTATACACCTAAAAGGATTTGCCAAGTTGCTAAGTTGCTGAGCTGTCAAACTTTAGTACCAAGCTCACTTGTTGAGTTGCGAAGTTGCCAAGCTCACCTGCCAAGTTATCGAGTTGTCAAGCTGACGAGTTGCTAAGATAACTTGTCAAGCCGGCGAGTTGTCGAGTTCAAATATATGAAATGACATGACATAAAACTGCACAACATGACATAAAACTACATAACACGACAGAACATTATGTATATTTATATATTTTTATTTCCTATCAAAATTTGTACCAAGATTAAAAGACACCCGAGACTTATAAATATGAGTAAAATGTGAAAAAAAAGAGGGAAAAGAACATCTCTTCCCACGGGCTACTTTATTTATTTCTCTATTTTCTGCTCAATGCTTGTAGGATTTGAGCATAACCCACAAATATTTTTTGACCCAATATTTTAAGAGAATTCAACATTCTGAAAGATGCAGTGAACATGAACATATGCCTTAAATCTAGAATTACACGTAAATATCTCGATAAGGACAATAAAGATCAAACTAAAGAAATATTACTATATGAGATAAGATATGTCCTTAAATATTTTATTTTACATCTTTTAAACTCTTTTACCTCTAATTTGTTATATAACTTTTCATTATTAGTTTCATTTCTCAAAATATATTTTGATAAATTGAGGACCTTGTCCCTCATAAATACGTTTCCTAAGAGTAAAGGGAAAATTGCTTAAACTTTTATTAGATCATACTTCATTCAATATAGAATGCTAGGGGCGACTTAAATTTTTTTTTCTAAAATTAAACTTTGTTGAATAAATAATGAAGTAGGTTAACCTAGGGATTGAAAATCAGGAAAACCACCCAGGTAAAGTTGAAAAATTATAACTACTCATCGTAGGTGTATCCAAAGTGCCCCCAGGAGAACGATAGTCTAAATTTAATGAAACCATTTTAATTCCTTTATAATTGAGTTATATTATAAGAAATCAGTTCATTAAGTTGCATAAAAAGAGAATAAAATTATTTTTTTACTAATAATACTCAGATATAACTCTCCATATGCGACCATTCAGTCAACTATAACAACTTTAAAGGTGTGCCATAATGCCCTCAAAACAGAATCCAGTAGGTGTAGCCAAAGTGCCCCGAGAAGATTCCTTATAGGAGTGCTAAGAGTTACAAATAGACAAATAGTCATTATATGATAAAAAACGCCACTCATTTTTATCAAAATAATTTTAATTCTTATCAAAGTTTCATTTTTCGGATAATGAAGTATACACTTGCCTGGAGACAAGCAATGCATAGCTTCATGTTTTTTATTCATTTATTATTTTCACATTTTACTATCAAATAGAAAAGAAAATTAGAGGACTAAGAATATAAACTTAAAAAATTTGTCAAGCTGCCAAGCGTCGAGTTGACAAGTTTACATGTCAAGCTGTCGAGCTGTCGAGCTTCCAACTATAAGATGTTGAGCTATTGAGTTTCCAAGCTATTAAATGACATGACATAAAACTGCAGGACATGATAAAACTGCAAGTCATGACATAAAACTACAAGACTTGACATAAATTAATATGACATGACATAAAATTGCAGATGTGACATAATATTATCTATTTTTATATATTTTTATTTTATATCAAAATTTGTACTAAGATAAGGACACCAATGAATAATAGAGATAAAATGTAAAACAAATGAGAAAAATCACACTCTCTTCCCACAAACTACTCCTCTTCTCTTTCTTTCTTCCTCTTCTACTCAATGCTACGAAAATTTGGGCATAACCCAAAAATATTTCGGGACACAACGTCCTCAAATGATTCAACACCCTTGAAGCATTTAGGTAGTCAAATTTTCAGGATCGGAAGTAAGCTTGTAATATTTTTTAAGATCTGGACAAATAATAAAGAATCAAAGAAAGAATGTCTTCTTTTAACTAGTTTGACCAAGGAATCTACTAAATTTAGGTAACCTCAACCAAAAATAAGAAGCAATTCCTCATATTTACAGATATAACCACATGAAATAACCCTTGATTAAATCAGATATTCAATAAAAAACACCGAGGTTCATGTTAAATTAAAAACACAAAGGTTCGTGTGATGATGAACTTCACATAATAATGGCCAAACATGATACTTATCCTTCCGGTTCTTACAACATTGGATCACGCCAAAATATATACTATTTAAAATACATCTCATATATGCTAACATCAAAGTTCCAGCATAAACCAACTATCCAATTAAAAATTTTATCATCAATAATCTTGTGGTCTGTTTCCCCATCATTGATTCCATTATCCTAAGGCATAATGGTCTAACACGGACCTCAAAGACAATGCGACTTACTTCTCTCCCTTTCAATCGATCAAAGTGCCTATATATTCTCAATTGAAATTAGTTTACTTCGTACTTAACTCTCTTAACAAATATATTGCAAATGCATGATAAGATGATAAAAATACACCCCAATCAAATAACTAATGAATGAACTCGTGCTGACATGAATGAATGGCATGCAAAATTTCAAAAGCATGATCAACCATATAAAAAAAAAGAGGGCATTCCCAATTCATATGTATTTACATTTCTAAAACCTAAAGTTTGTGTTTTTTACATTTACACCACCCAAATCTTTTATATCACAGTAAAAATGCCACCATTACATGCATAAAGTGAAATAAACCTTTTCATGCATAGATAAGATGGTAGGTATGTAAAAATTGATGTTTAGATGTTGATATGTAAATAGATAGGAATTGAGTAGTTTGTATGTAAATCTTCTAAATAAAAGTTCAGTACGCATAACAATAAAAAATCCCAACCCTAATTATCCATGTTAACAAAAGATAAATTAAGCTAAGGAATTCCAAACAAGAGAGACTTTGAATTCTCCTCAACCGTCCATTTCATCTATTTCCCTTCAATGAAATGAGCGTTAGAAGAACAGCCTACAAATAGTAGGAAACAAAAAACAGGCATTTACATACATAGCATTCAAATCTTAAGTATTTACACACATAGCTCACAAATCATAGGGGCATTTACATAAATACCACCATTTCCTATATATATACATATCTACACCTAAACTTTGATTTTTGNAGAAAAATGAAATCAATGTAAAACTGATGTCAGAGTTGAACCCAAATAAAAATAAGTAACAAATATTATTACAAGAAAAACCAATACATAATTATTACTAACATATTGAAATTGAAAATAACAACAGACACGACACATGATGCGCGACTAGGGCATATCTTGGGAGGTGGTGGTGACTGCGAGTGACTTGGGAAGGTAGAGACATTGCGATAGGTGGGCTGGACAGTGGAAAAATAACAGATGTTACAACCAACACACTGAAATGAAAAACAATAATATACATGACATACGACGCGCAACTAGGGCAGATCTAGAGAGGTGGTGGTGGACTCCTAGAGAATTGGAATGGTGGTGGCAAAGCGGTACATGGAATGGACAGTGAATAAACAATAGGTGGGGGGAAATTCGAGCAGCGACAGGCAACTGGAGGCTCGAGACAACCAAAAACAACAACCAGTTACTGTTCTGGTGGCAGCGGCAGCAATATGGGATGCCCAGGGAGAAATAAAACAGTAGGAGGAGTATGATTCTTCAGCTGCAGTGCTTGACAACAGGGAAAACAGTAAAGGGTTGAAAAGAGCGGCTGGGAAGGGGAAAACAGCAAGGACAGCTGTTAGGGGGGTGGCTGCATCAGGGAAGGACGACATGAAGTGGCTGGGAGCGATGTGGGAAGGAGGTGGAAAGGTTGAAAGGTGGAAACTGCAGAAAACCAGCCAAGGAGGACTGTTTTCGTAGCCTGCAACAGGTACGACAATGGCGATAATGGAGATAAGGATGCGATGAACGGGAAAGTCGAGGATAATCACCACTACAGAACGAGATATAGTCAGAGGACCACTCGCTCTTGGATACAACCCTAGCAAGGAAGACTTAGAGACACCAACTGTCGTCCCAACAGAAGACATACAAAAAGTAACGGTACACTCTTAGGAAAGTGAATTTATAATAATAACATAACTAGAAGCGGGCCAAAGAACCGGTCGACACTCCCAAAATAGAGAAAGGCCTTGACCAATTTTGTCCAGGCGAGCAGACGCCATTTGCGGGTTGCAGAAAATCCCGCGTGCAGAAGACGGGCCGATTCAGTTCTGCAGGTCATATAAATCTTGCGTACGGAAGACGTCCGCGTCAAAAATATATGGCTAACAAGGGGCAGTGAAAAGGGCAACTGTGGCGGTAGCTGGTGACAACGATGTGCAATACTTTACATAACAATGCACTTAGAATTGGCCCAGATTCTTTGAATTTCAAATATATTGAAAATGAACTAGATAATGAATTCTAAATGCATTATAATATTACGCTACATTTGGAATTCATCTGATCAAAAATCCAATTTTTCGAAACTTCAGTCGTACATTCTTAGGAAAGTGAATTTATAATAATAAGATAACTAGGAGTGGGCCAAAGAACTAGTCAACACTCCCAAAATAGAGAAAGCCCCGGAACAATTTGGTCCAGGCGAGTAGACGCCGTTTGAGGGATGCAGAAAATCCCGTGTGGGGAAGGCGCCCGATTCAGTTCTGCGGGTCATAAGAAATCTTGCGTGCGGAAGACGCCCACGTCAAAAATATATGGCTAACAAGGGGCAACGAAGAGGGCGACCGTGGCGGGAGACGACGCCGGGCGACAACCATGTGCAATACTTTACACAACAATGCACTTAGAATTGGCCCAGATTCATTGAATTTCAAATACATTGAAAATGAACTAGATAATAAATTCTAAATGCATTATAATATTACGCTGCATTTGGAATTCATCCGACCAAACACCCAATTTTCTGAAACTTCAGCATAAAGAATGCAGTGCACACCTTTTTATAGCAAACCAAACAGCACCTAAAAGTATTCTTACTTTACATGAAGCCCATAAGTTAGAAATATTGGAAAGAATGCATTACAAATCAAAAGCACAACACTATGCTTTGGTAAGAAGCAATAGCACTATAGATCAAATAACTGGTTTGACATTACTTATAGACTTTTACTATAACAATTAAAGCAATTACTGCGTAGTCTTTTAAAAAAACTTTAAAATAAAACCACTTTACCTTTATAAGGCTAGCTAAACAATGAACTTCAATATCTTCTGGTACAATGCCCTTGTTGAGTTGCTCTCTCAACTCTTCCTCTTTGCTGTTTTCAGGATTTATACGGAATATCCCCTCTGCCTGAATTTGAAATAAAACATATTTTTAATGGAACAGATATAATCATATAAGATGAGAAATTTACATACATACCACTCAATTCTTATCTATTTATATATCTAATGCTCAAAGTTCAATATTTACACTTATAACATCTTCGTGTCATTATCCTATGCATGAAGAGGTGTATTATTTTATTTTTAAAAAGATAGAGATGGTTGTATTTTTTATTTGATGTTAAAGATTTGAGTGGTAAGATTGCCAATATGAATTTTTAGGAGTTAGATATGTAACTACATAAGAATTGTGTGGTATGTATATATATGCCCCTATAGTTATTTATGAACTCTTTTCACATGAATAAAAAATATGTTAATACCTTCAGCCCGCCTTGAGAATACAACCTTTCCTGCATAAGTAACAGAATAATGGGCACGCTATTACCTTTAGAATCAAAACAACACTGCATCGATTCAGCTGAGACGCCAAATACGCTGGCACTGTACAAATTAAGATAATTTTCATCATATATAAATATAATCTTAAATTGGCAAAACTTAAATCAAGAAAACTGCTAGATTCAGGACAGAAACAACTTTAGAGGACAATTGATTTCGATTCTGAATGAAGATAAAACAGTAGCAACGATATCAGAAGCACATTTCTACAATAAAAATGCTTCTTTACTTTGGAATAATAGAAAGTTCCTAAGAGAGGTAATCTAGTAATGTTGATCAAGCATTAATATAGTACATTGTTCATTTGTTTATGATTTATTTTTTCCTTGAAGCATTTTGGTATTCAATTTTTCAAGACAGAAAGTAAGCATGTAATCTTTTTGGGAAATTTACATATGCAGTACACAATTCTTATGTATTTACACATCTTACTCCTAAACTTTCAAATTTACATACATAGTACTTTAATGCTTTAAATCTATGCATGAAAGTGCATTTCGCTTTTAGAAAGTGGTAATAGTGTTATTTTTTATGTGATATTATAGATTTGAGTGCTATGTGTGCAAATATGAAAATTTTGGTGTGAAATATGTAAATAGATAAGAATTATGTGATACGTAATAAAACACCCCTTTTTTTCCCCTCTGTATACACCTAAAAAAATTTGCCAAGTTGCTAAGTTGCTGAGCTGTCCNGATTTGAGTGCTATGTGTGCAAATATGAAAATTTTGGTGTGAAATATGTAAATAGATAAGAATTATGTGATATGTAATAAAACACCCCTTTTTTTCCCCTCTGTATACACCTAAAAGGATTTGCCAAGTTGCTAAGTTGCTGAGCTGTCAAACTTTAGTACCAAGCTCACTTGTTGAGTTGCGAAGTTGCCAAGCTCACCTGCCAAGTTATCGAGTTGTCAAGCTGACGAGTTGCTAAGATAACTTGTCAAGCCGGCGAGTTGTCGAGTTCAAATATATGAAATGACATGACATAAAACTGCATAACATGACATAAAACTACATAACACGACAGAACATTATGTATATTTATATATTTTTATTTCCTATCAAAATTTGTACCAAGATTAAAAGACACCCGAGACTTATAAATATGAGTAAAATGTGAAAAAAAAGAGGGAAAAGAACATCTCTTCCCACGGGCTACTTTATTTATTTCTCTATTTTCTGCTCAATGCTTGTAGGATTTGAGCATAACCCACAAATATTTTTTGACCCAATATTCTAAGAGAATTCAACATTCTGAAAGATGCAGTGAACATGAACATATGCCTTAAATCTAGAATTACACGTAAATATCTCGATAAGGACAATAAAGATCAAACTAAAGAAATATTACTATATGAGATAAGATATGTCCTTAAATATTTTATTTTACATCTTTTAAACTCTTTTACCTCTAATTTGTTATATAACTTTTCATTATTAGTTTCATTTCTCAAAATATATTTTGATAAATTGAGGACCTTGTCCCTCATAAATACGTTTCCTAAGAGTAAAGGGAAAATTGCTTAAACTTTTATTAGATCATACTTCATTCAATATAGAATGCTAGGGGCGACTTAAATTTTTTTTTCTAAAATTAAACTTTGTTGAATAAATAATGAAGTAGGTTAACCTAGGGATTGAAAATCAGGAAAACCACCCAGGTAAAGTTGAAAAATTATAACTACTCATCGTAGGTGTATCCAAAGTGCCCCCAGGAGAACGATAGTCTAAATTTAATGAAACCATTTTAATTCCTTTATAATTGAGTTATATTATAAGAAATCAGTTCATTAAGTTGCATAAAAAGAGAATAAAATTATTTTTTTACTAATAATACTCAGATATNCCAGGTAAAGTTGAAAAATTATAACTACTCATCGTAGGTGTATCCAAAGTGCCCCCAGGAGAACGATAGTCTTAATTTAATGAAACCATTTAAATTCTTTTATAACTGAGTTATATTATAAGAAATCAGTTCATTAAGTTGCATAAAAAGAGAATAAAATTAATTTTTTACTAATAATACTCAGATACAACTCTCCATATGCGACCATTCAGTCAACTATAACAACTTTAAAGGTGTGCCATAATGCCCTCAAAACAGAATCCAGTAGGTGTAGCCAAAGTGCCCCGAGAAGAATCCTTATAGGAGTGCTAAGAGTTACAAATAGACAAATAGTCATTATATGATAAAAAACGCCATTCAATTTTATCAAAATAATTTTAATTCTGATCAAAGTTTCATTTTTCGGATAATGAAGTATACACTTGCCTGGAGACAAGCAATGCATAGCTTCATGTTTTTTATTCATTTATTATTTTCACATTTTACTATCAAATAGAAAAGAAAATTAGAGGACAAAGAATATAAACTTAAAAAATTTGTCAAGCTGCCAAGCGTCANACAACTTTAAAGGTGTGCCATAATGCCCTCAAAACAGAATCCAGTAGGTGTAGCCAAAGTGCCCCGAGAAGATTCCTTATAGGAGTGCTAAGAGTTACAAATAGACAAATAGTCATTATATGATAAAAAACGCCACTCATTTTTATCAAAATAATTTTAATTCTTATCAAAGTTTCATTTTTCGGATAATGAAGTATACACTTGCCTGGAGACAAGCAATGCATAGCTTCATGTTTTTTATTCATTTATTATTTTCACATTTTACTATCAAATAGAAAAGAAAATTAGAGGACTAAGAATATAAACTTAAAAAATTTGTCAAGCTGCCAAGCGTCGAGTTGACAAGTTTACATGTCAAGCTGTCGAGCTGTCGAGCTTCCAACTATAAGATGTTGAGCTATTGAGTTTCCAAGCTATTAAATGACATGACATAAAACTGCAGGACATGATAAAACTGCAAGTCATGACATAAAACTACAAGACTTGACATAAATTAATATGACATGACATAAAATTGCAGATGTGACATAATATTATCTATTTTTATATATTTTTATTTTATATCAAAATTTGTACTAAGATAAGGACACCAATGAATAATAGAGATAAAATGTAAAACAAATGAGAAAAATCACACTCTCTTCCCACAAACTACTCCTCTTCTCTTTCTATCTTCCTCTTCTACTCAATGCTACGAAGATTTGGGCATAACCCAAAAATATTTCGGGACACAGNAATAGAGATAAAATGTAAAACAAATGAGAAAAATCACACTCTCTTCCCACAAACTACTCCTCTTCTCTTTCTTTCTTCCTCTTCTACTCAATGCTACGAAAATTTGGGCATAACCCAAAAATATTTCGGGACACAACGTCCTCAAATGATTCAACACCCTTGAAGCATTTAGGTAGTCAAATTTTCAGGATCGGAAGTAAGCTTGTAATATTTTTTAAGATATCTGGACAAATAATAAAGAATCAAAGAAAGAATGTCTTCTTTTAACTNTTCAACACCCTTGAAGCATTTAGGTAGTCAAATTTTCAGGATCGGAAGTAAGCTTGTAATATTTTTTAAGATCTGGACAAATAATAAAGAATCAAAGAAAGAATGTCTTCTTTTAACGAGTTTGACCAAGGAATCTACTAAATTTAGGTAACCTCAACCAAAAATAAGAAGCAATTCCTCATATTTACAGATATAACCACATGAAATAACCCTTGATTAAATCAGATATTCAATAAAAAACACCGAGGTTCATGTTAAATTAAAAACACAAAGGTTCGTGTGATGATGAACTTCACATAATAATGGCCAAACATGATACNAAGAAGCAATTCCTCATATTTACAGATATAACCACATGAAATAACCCTTGATTAAATCAGATATTCAATAAAGAACACCGAGGTTCATGTTAAATTAAAAACACAAAGGTTCGTGCAATGATGAACTTCACATAATAATGGCCAAACATGATAATTATCCTTCCGGCTCTTACAACATTGGATCACGCCAAAATATATACTATTTAAAATACATCTCATATATGCTAACATCAAAGTTCCAGCATAAACCAACTATCCAATTAAAAAATTTATCATCAATAATCTTGTGGTCTGTTTCCCCATCATTGATTCCATTATCCTAAGGCATAACGGTCTAACACGGACCTCAAAGACAATGCGGCTTAGTTCTCTCCCTTTCAATCGATCAAAGTGCCTATATATTCTCAATTGAAATTAGTTTACTTTGTACTTAACTCTCTTAACAAATATATTGCAAATGCATGATAAGATGATAAAAATACACCCCAANAATTAAAAATTTTATCATCAATAATCTTGTGGTCTGTTTCCCCATCATTGATTCCATTATCCTAAGGCATAATGGTCTAACACGGACCTCAAAGACAATGCGACTTACTTCTCTCCCTTTCAATCGATCAAAGTGCCTATATATTCTCAATTGAAATTAGTTTACTTCGTACTTAACTCTCTTAACAAATATATTGCAAATGCATGATAAGATGATCAAAATACACCCCATTCAAATAACTAATGAATGAACTCGTGCTGACATGAATGAATGGCATGCAAAATTTCAAAAGCATGATCAACCATATAAAAAAAAAGAGGGCATTCCCAATTCATATGTATTTACATTTCTAAAACCTAAAGTTTGTGTTTTTTACATTTACACCACCCAAATCTTTTATATCACAGTAAAAATGCCACCATTACATGCATAAAGTGAAATAAACCTTTTCATGCATAGATAAGATGGTAGGTATGTAAAAATTGATGTTTAGATGTTGATATGTAAATAGATAGGAATTGAGTAGTTTGTATGTAAATCTTCTAAATAAAAGTTCAGTACGCATAACAATAAAAAATCCCAACCCTAATTATCCATGTTAACAAAAGATAAATTAAGCTAAGGAATTCCAAACAAGAGAGACTTGGAATTCTCCTCAACCGTCCATTTCATCTATTTCCCTTCAATGAAATGAGCGTTAGAAGAACAGCCTACAAATAGTAGGAAACAAAAAACAGGCATTTACATACATAGCATTCAAATCTTAAGTATTTACACACACAGCTCACAAATCATAGGGGCATTTACATGAATACCACCCAATTCCTATATATATACATATCTACACCTAAACTTTGATTTTTTACATCTATACCGCCCAAATCTTTCATATCACATAAAAAAGGGACATTCACATACATACCACAAAATTCTTATGCATTTACATATCTAAGATCTAGACTTTCT